>CAKNXH010061495.1:0-22601 GCA_932178445.1 Andricus quercusramuli
TTTTACTGTATACGTTAATTAATTAATTCAGCACTTTCTCAAATTTATGTTAGAACTTGCCTCCTCCACTGTTTGCTGCTTCGAAACGTTCTTGCTGCACTTCTACATTTATGAAAACAACGAAGCAGAGCACTAAAAAGTTCATTACCCAAAAATAACTTCGGGACATTACGAATTATTGCACTTTATAAACATCTTTCATTAAACAAATATACCAACAATTTGCCGACGCGACAACAAAACACCGGTTAACTTGGGTTAACTGTCCTTTGGCCTTTGTCCTTTTAAACAAGTGTGAACAAGTGTCGTCTGCAAGTTCGCAATGCGCAGTCTCGAAAGCTGACCAAGGTGCCATCTAGATTAATATAAATGCGACTTTCCGGCATAAACGCTGTACCGGAAATTCATACGAGAGAAACCCCCCACTGGCCGCAGCGAGCGGTCCACACGTGTTAACGGAGCTGGACTCGAGAAATTTCCCCTCGCTGATGACCCCTGCTATAAGGGTTTCTGCCGCGGGCTACGAAACCCTAAAGTTGGAAGAAGGGATTTTTGTATAAATAGATTCTCTACGTTTTAAAAAATTGTTGTCATTTTTTAATTTAAATTCTGAACAAAATTTCCAAAAGGACGGTAAACATTACGAGAGTGGTGATAGAAAATTTAAATATCTCGATTAGCTCAAAAGTTATAGAGGCTTATAGGAATAATTGGTGTTTTTTTTTAAGAACAAAGTTCAAAATTCAAATACTCATAACTTCACATCATTTTTTTCTCTAATCTTAAAAAATACGTGTCCCTTATTTTCCTCTAAAGACGACATATTTTGTCACCAAGAGATTCACACTTCCCCCATTGTCCCTCTCATTCCCCACCAATTCCTCCACTTCCCCTCCCATCATTTCCCATCATTTCCCCTACGTCCCCTCCAGTCATTTCCCATCACTTCCTATTCTTAACCTCCCATCATTTCCTACCACTTCCCCTACTTACCGTCCCCTCACTTCCCCTACTTTTCTTCCCATAATTTCTCATCACTTTCTCTACTCATCCTCCACTCACTTCCTCTCTTTCCCTCCTATCATTTTCCCTCACATCCCCCACTACTTCTACCATCATTTCACCTGCCTTCTCCCAATCCCCTCCCTTCACTTCTCCTGCTTCCCCTTCCCTTATTTTCTCTCACGTCTCCAACATCTCCTCCACTCATTCCCCATCAATTCCTCTACTTCCCCTCCCCTCATTTCCTATCACTCCCCCTACGCCTCCTCCAATCATTTCCCATCACTTTCTCTACTTAGCCTCTCATAATTTCCTACCACTCCCCCTCCACTCATTTCCTCTCTTTCCCTCACATTATTTTCCCTTACATCATTTTCCCTCACATCCCCTTCTTCCCCCTCTTCGTTTCCCCTTACGTCCCCAACTTCTCCTCTCCTCATTCCCGATCAATTCCTCTACTTCCCCTCCCCTAATTTCCCATCACTTCTTCTTGGCCTAACTTAATTTTAACTAACTTAGCCTTCCACCATTTCCTATCACTTCCCCCACTTACAGTCCCCTTACTTCCCCTGCTTTTCCACCCATAATTTGCATTCACTTCCCCTACTCCTTATCCAATGATTTCCCCTCGTGTCCCCTATTTCCCTCGCCTTATTTCCCATCACTTCCCGATATTACCCTCCCCTCATTTTCTCTATTCCCCTGCGATCATTTTCCCCTACCTTCCCTAATTATTGTCCCGCACTTCCCCTACTTTCCTTCCAATAATTCCCCCTTGCTTCCTCTACTTCCCTTCCATAGTTTTCCCTCACTTCATCTGCTTCCCATCCAATCATTTCCCCTAATTTCCCCCACTTGCCTCACCTTATCTCTCATCATTTATCCTGATTCCCTTCCCCTCATTTCCTCCCTCTTTCTCTATTTTCCTCCCATCATTTCCCCTCTCTTCACCTACTTATTCTTACATCATTTCTTCTAATTTTCCCTAAGCCCTTTTTCTCCCTTCACTTTCCCTGCTTCCCCTTCCCTCATTTCCCCTCACTTCCTCAACTACCCCTTTCCTAATTTCTAATCACTTGCCCTACTTACCATCCCTTTACACTATTTTCAAATCCTTGGAGATTCGATAAAATCCTTTAAATGTTGTGAAATTCCTTGATATAATTTAAAATCCCCTGAAATTTCATCCTCTAGACGAATTTAGTTCTCTAGAAAGCCTTTGAACTCTTATTTGAAATGGATTCGGTCAACAATTTATATTATTTAACTGAAAAACATATAATCCTAAAACATATTACATCGTATTTATATTTTTCAATTTTAAATAAACTTCATGGAACTGTGGAAGTCACCGCCCATAAAATTACCAAAAATTACTTTAAAAATTAAAAGTTTAGAATACTTTAGGTCACACAGATGCATGTTCCAATTATTTGAAATTAGCGCCATGACTATGTTACCACCCTCGCCGTCTCGGATCAAAGGCGCGCCACCAGTCTAGAAGACGCAACCACGTGGTCCTAACGCATTAGGTATATATATTTTTTCAGTCTATAACCTCACTTTTATTTATTTATTTTTAATTTAATAACTTTGGATTATTCGTTTAAAACATTTATTGTAAAATGAACCTTGTAATGATTTATTTTACACAACCTTTGTGCAATATTATTATAGGAAAGTCGATATAGGCTTATACTGAATTTCCCATATAATTTTTTTCGGGATTGTAGGAAATTCGTTATAATATAGAAAAATATTATAGAATATAATTGGCATTTGGATAAATAACACAAAAATATTGAAGGAATTGATGTAAAAAGTGGAGAAACTACAAAAGAACGATTTACTTTAGACCACTCATAATATCGGATACGAGGAGTAAGCGAACAAAACCTAAATCCATTTTTTGAAAAATTGAATTATAATTTTTATATTTATCATCAATTCGATTATCAAACTGAAGTTGGCGAAAAAAAAAAATTTTTTTCTTCTCGTTTTTAACGTCTAACCAAAAATTAAATGATTTTTTTAAATTTCCGAATACAGATTCATTACGTAAATGGGTCAAACTTGATTAGGGTGATCAGACGTGCAGATTTTCTGATCTTTTTATATGATTTTGTGATTTTCATTGCGTGGACCTAAATTTTGTTCACAATTTCTGAAAAATAATTCACATACTGTACATATTGTAATCAATTATTCAAATAAAAATGTTGACCTAGAAAAAGTTATTTGTATAATTTATAACTCAGGGAATGAACATACAATTTTATTATTTTGTTCAAAAATTTTTTTAATTTGTTTGATAACAAAAAAAGTCAATTTTTTGGGGGAAATTTTTTATTTTGGGTTGAAATGTCAACAATTTGGTCGAGTATTAACTTTTTAAATGAAAACTCATATTTTAGGTTTAAAACATCAACTGTTTCGTAGAAAATTCTTCTTTTTGGCATTAAAATTCCACGTTTCGAAAGAAATTTCTTTTCTTCATTGACTAAAAAATCTTTCCAGCTTAAAAATTTGTCTCTGATTTAAACATGCATCTATTGTTGTAGAAAATTCATCTTTTTGGCTAAAAATGCAACTGTTTGATTGAAAACTAATCTTTTTTGGTTGAAATATCAACTATTACGTTTTTTGTTGAAAATTCAACTACTTAGTTGAAAGTAGAACTAATTTGTCACAAATTCTTTTTTTGTTGTTGAGCATTCCTCATTTTAATCCAAAAACCTTTTTTCTTGTTGAACATTCGTTTTTAATTGGTTGAAAATTATTTATTTTTTTACTAAAAATTTAATTATTCCATTTTTGTTTGAAAATTTGTGTTTTTTAGTTGAAAACTCGTTTATTTAATTGAAAATTAATCTGTTAGGTTAAAAATTTAATTATTTTGTTGAAAATTCGATTGCTTTTTGAAAATTAATTTTTTTTTATCTGAAAATATGATTATTTCATTTTTGGTTGAAAATTTATCTTTTTTAGCTGAAAATGCGTGTATTTTGTTTAAAATTCGTATTTTGGGGTAGAATATTATAATAATATTATATTTTTTGGATAACAATTTATTTCTTTGGTCTGAAATATAACTATTTTGTTGAAAATCAGTTTTTTATGATAAAAAATTAATTTTTTATGCCGTAAATAAAACTATTCCATTTTGGGTTGAAAATTTAATATTTTTTCAGTTGAGATTTATCATTTTTATAAAAAATTCAACTATTTGGTTCAAAATTAATTGTTTTTATTGAAGACGTATCATCAAATTCTCGTTGAAAATGTATTTCTTTGGTTAAAAATAACTATTTTCTTAAAAATTTGTCTTTTGTTGTAGAATATTAATCTTCGTGGTGAAAAATTTATCTTTTTATGGATAATTTATTTATTTGGCTGTAAGTATAACTGTTTCGTTGAAAATTCGTTTTTTATAGTAACAATTAATTTGTTTATCGTAAATATAACTAATCCTTGTTCGATTAGAAATTGTTCTTTTTTAGTTAAAAATTCATGTATTTTGTTGAAAATTCGTCTATTTTGGAAGAAAAAATCATCTTGTTCGTTTGAAAATTCATTTCTTTGGTTAAAAATTTAACTGTTTTCTTAAAAATTCATCTTTTTAGTGGGAAATTAATCTTATTGGATGAAAATTGTTCTTTTTGGTTGAAAATTACATTCTTTCGTAGGAAATTTAACATGAAGTAAAAATATATAACGGTTATAAAATGAAATCCCTTTAAATGTTGTGAAATTTCTTGAAATACCTTAAAATCTTTTGAAGTCATTGGAATCGCTAGGAATCCCTTGAAATTGCAACCCCTAGAAATCCCTTGAAATATTTGCAAATCCTATTTTGAAATGTCTTGAAATCTATGGATATCCTAAAAAATTCTTCATAATCGCTTGAAATTTTTTAAATGTCTTGAAATTTTTTGGAATATGTTAAAGTATCTTTAAATCCTTCAAATCTTTGGAAATTCTAAAAAATCCGTGGAAATCCTTCTAATACTCTTAAAATTCTTTGGAATCCCTTAAAATCCCCGGAAATCCTTTAAAATCCCTTGAAATGATTCGAAGTCTTACGAAATTCGTGGAAATATTTTTTAATCTTTTCACATTCCATAAAATCTTTTTAAAAGCCTTAAAATCCGTAAGAATCCTTCGAAATCCGTTTCAATCTTTTGGAATTGCTTAAAATGCCCTGATGTTTGAAAAGCGACATCAATAGAAATTTGGCAAAATCGCTTAAAATTATGGAAATTCTATAGAGTTCCTTGGAATTCTTTGAAATTTGTTAATGCATTTGAAATCTTTAAACTCTTTTGGAATCCTGTAAAATTCATTAAAATCTTTAGAATGTTGTAAAATATCTTGAAATAATTTCCTTTATTTTTTGCACCAATTCTTTCAATATTTTAACGTTATTTCTATACTCAGTTCGTGAATCGTACGGAATCCTGCTGAATTTCCTATAATATTTTTTTAAAAGGAAGAATCACCTATTTTTATTAAATAACTCTGATTCAAATAAATGTTTTATAAAAGTATTTCATGCTGTTTTAGCCAGTTGAAATGAAAAAAATGTCAACGGAAAGGAAAAACCTGAGTTTTTCTGAAATCTGCAAGGGTTAATGAAAGCAAAATATATTTTAATTAAAATAAAACTACATTGGACTAAAATTTTCTAAATGTTTTAAAAAGTTCGAAATTTGTGAATCTATTAGACTGTTAGAAATTGAAATAATAAACTATATTTCCAGACCCGAGATCGAGAGAAACCGCCAAGTTGACCAAAGTTGACAAACAAACCGTCTCGCAAAAAAGGATAAAAATTCAGTTCGTTCCAGTCTGAATGCCGGACATTCAATTGACGAAAGTAGCAATGAAAAAATTGAAGTAGTTCAATATCACTATTCCTCGGACTATGACATCGAGAGTAGTGAAAGTACTTTGGGTTGGACGCCTCAGTTACGGAACTGGTCTTCGATTACAGAAAGCATTAGCAGACCAGCACCACCATCAAACGCTAAGCAGTCCAGCCAATACTCTCGTTTTATTAGAACACAATCCCGTCTACACCGTCGGTATAAGAAACAAGGGATACGACCAGGAAGACGAAAAGAAATTGAAAAACCTTGGAGCGGAATTCTATAAAACGAATCGAGGTGGCCTTATAACTTTCCACGGTCCTGGTCAACTTGTTGCTTATCCTATAATAAACTTGAAAGATTTCCAAGGTGGCATTAAGTGGTACGTTTGTCAGATAGAAAAAATGATCATCAGACTCTGTGCAGAGTTTGGCATCCAGGGAAAAACTTCCCCAGAGACTGGAGTTTGGATTGATGATAAAAAAATCTGTGCGATTGGAATCCATGGAAGTCGGTACATCACGACGCATGGATTAGCTTTGAATTGTAATACGGATCTAAGATGGTTCGATCATATTGATCCTTGTGGGATTCAAGATAAAGGTGTTACGAGCATCAGCAAGGAATTAGCCATGGATGTGAGGATTGATGATGTACTTCCTTTGTTCAAAAACGCTTTTCAAGATCAATTCGAATGCTCGCTGGTCGAGTTCCCGCCTGGAGAAGCTTCAGAAGTACTTCGAAGTTGCAGTAAAGATTGAAGAATTTTTAGACATAAGTAGTTCAAATTTGTTCTTATATTAAGAATATTGTAGCAGGGTGTCTAGCGTCCTGGAAATCCTTGAATTTTCTTTCTGCCTGAAAAAATCTGGAAAAGTCCTTTAATTTTGCTAATATTCCTGGAATTTTTATTCCGTTTTTGTAGGTGAATGTATATAATAATCAGGGTGTCTACTCACCTGGCCAAGTCTGAAAATTTTAGGAAATTTTTGTTTAAATTCAGGGAATTTTTTTTCGTGAGCGTGACTAATTTTGTTGTATAATTGTAATATAAAGTTGAATATTAATTTTTTTATTTATAATAGTAGCTTCATATTAACTTTTGTTATTATGTTGAACATTTTTTTTACTGATAGTTTATCTTTTTTAGTCAAAAATTCAACTATTTATTTGAAAATAATGTATTTTGTTGAAAATTCGACGTTTTTATTGGGAATTCATCTTTGTAGGTAGGAAATTCAACTGTTTTGTTGAACATTCCTCTATTGAAAATTTTTCTTTTTCCTATTCTAATTTAACTATTTGGTCGACAATTTATCTTCTTATTTGGAAATTGAAGTATTTGGTTAAAAAAATCATGTATTTTTTTGAAAATTTGTCTTTTTTAGTAGAAAATTCAATTACTTGATTGAAAATCAAACTACTTTGTTAAAAATTAATTTTTTTACGATTCATAATTTTAATTGAAAAATCACCTCTTAGATTGAAAATGTATCTAGTTTGTTGAAAATTCGATTTTTTAAACTGAAATTTGTTACAAATTCTTTTTTTTTTGTTACTAATTAATTTCTTTCAATTAATAATTCAAGCTAATTAGTTGAATACTCCACAATTTTAGTTAAAAATTCATCTCTTCGTTTGGAAATTCAAGTGTTCCAGTTGGCGAATCATCATTTTTTTTCAATTCATCACTTTGGTTGAAAATTTAACTATTTTGATGCGAATTCTTTTCGTTGTTGTAAAATTAATTTTATAAAGTGTAGATTCGTCTGTTCCATTTTTGGTTAAAAAAATTTTACTTTTTTTTAATTTAAAAATTTACCTCGTTGGTTGAAAATATATATTTTTTATTTGAAAATTCAAGTATTTTATTGAAAATTCGTATTTTTTGGTAGAAAACTAATGATGTTAGTTGAAAATTCAACTACCTTTTTGAAAATTAAATTCCTTTGTTAAAAATTCATTTTTTGGGTCATCATTGTTAATGAAAATTCATTTCTTCCGTTGAAAATTTACCTATTTCCTTGAAATTGTTCTTTTTCTGGTTAAAAATAACACCCTGATTATTATTATCTAACTGAAAATTTCACTAATTCAGTTAGAAATTCTCTTCTTTTTGATTGAAAGTAAATTTTTTTAACTCAAAATTTAACTATATGTTTTTAGTTTACAAATTCATCTAAAGTTTAAATATTTTATTGAAAACTCATTTTTTTTAGTTGAAAAATTAATATTTAAATTGAAAATTCACCTATATTTGGAAAATTTGTGTTTTGAAATTAGTTTTTTAAACTGAAAATTTAAGCAATCCAGTTGAATATTCCATCATTCTATTTAAGAATTCATCTCCTTGGCTGAAAATTAATTTTCTAACTGAAAATGTAACTTTCAATTTTTTGTTGACAATTCATCTTTGTAGGTGGAAAATTCAACAATTTATTTTGAAAATGCAACTATTTTGTTGAAAATTTAATTATTTTATTGAAAAATAAAAGTAAATTAGCTTAAAATTCTATAACTCAGTCAATTTCAACCAAATCCAATAAAAAAATTTAATTACATAGGGAATTGAATTTACTTTGATTATATAAACGGAAAAAAATTGTTGGATGGGAATTTTCTGGATATTTTGATTTTTTACCATAAAATCAAAGATTTAGGAGTGTAAAAGAAATTTCGCAAATGAAACTTTTTTTTAGTTCCACTAGAACTACAAATTCTATTATATTTCGTGAAGAGTATTTTTTCACTTGAAAAAAATGGTACCTGGAAAAATTATTTTCTTTGTCCTGGAAAACCTGGAAAAAGCCTGGAATATTTTTTTAAAGAAAATACATTGTTCTTTGTTTATCTGTTAATAAAAATTTCGACTTTTCTGCATCAACAATTTTGAAAATTAAAGTTTCCAAATAATTGTATTTCCAGGTAAAATTTATTTCCAAACATTTCTAAACAATATTGATAAAAAAAGAGAAATTTAATTTTAAATGATTAATAATTCTGTTCTTATAACATTTTTCTACCACACTATAATTTGTAAACTTTTTGACACTTTAAAAAGATGATAAAAACGAAATTATGAACAAAAACGTAGAATATCTTAATTTTCAAAGTGTATAATAAATTGTCGGTACTGATAAAAAAATGTTCAGGAACCGGTAACAAAATAATTACTGGTACTAAAAATAAGATTTCTGGTAAAATGAAAAATCATTTAAAAGATTAGTTTTAAGTTTTGAATATATCAAAAAGAATGTAAAAGATCTTAAGATAATTTTGTTTTAATAAAAAAAATCTTAAGCTTACTCGGGAAATTTTAAATGATTTTTCAATTCGAAAAATGTATTTTAATGGAAGACTGAAAAAGATTTCATAACATCAACAAATTTTCTAAAATTTCGAAACAGAATGTAGAAGAAATTAAAGCAAAATTGTTCAATTTAGGAAAATTACCAAATTTTGGAAAAAATTCGAATCAGTTTAAGAAATATTTAGAAGTTTGAAAAAGATTAAAAAATAATTTAAAACTTGAAAAAAACTTTACAAGTTTGAAAGAATATGTAGATTTTTGAATATTTTGAGCAAAAAATGTATACCTTTTTTGAAAATTTTGAAATTTTTAAAAGAATACAGAGTTTCTTTCTGAAAAAATTGTTAATGATTTTTTATTTTGAAAAATTAATTATGAGATAATATTTATAATGATTTGAAAAGATTTCCAAAATTGTAAAAAAAAAGAATCAGGAAGAATTTAAGGCAATTTTTTTTAGATTTGCAGAATGACAAAAAAATGTAAAATACGAATAATTTAAAAAAATATTTAGAAAGTGTAAAAAGATTCAAAATTATTCAAAAATTAAAAAATATTTCGAAAAATTTAGAAGCGTGTTAAAAAGTTTTTAAATGTCTTAAGATTTCTGGGAAAATTTCAAATGATTTTTCAATTCGAAAAATGAATTTTAATAGAAGACTGAAAAAGATTTCATTATATCAACAAATTTCCAAAAATTTCGAAACAGAATGCAGAAGATTTCAAAGCAAAATTGGTCAATTTTGCAAAATTACAACATTTTAGAAAAAATTCGAGTAAGTTTAAGAGATATTTAGAAGTTTGAAAAAGATTCAAAAATAATTTAAAACTTGAAAATATTTTAAAATGTTTTAAAGAATATGTTGATTTTTGAATATTTCGAACAACAAATTTAAAACCTTTTTGAGAATTTTGAAAAGTTTCAAAACAATAAAGTTTTTTTTTCTGAAAAAATTAAAAATTATTTTTTATTTAAATTTAATTACAAGAGAATATTTAAAATTATTTCAAAAGATTTCCAAAATTGTCAAAAAAAGAATCAGGAAGATTTTTAGGCATTATTTTTAGTGTTGTAGAATAAAGAAAATTTCATGTAAAATACGAATCACTTGAAAAAATATAGAGAAAGTTTGAAAAAATTCAAAATTATTAAAAAATTTGAAAATCTTTCAAAAAATTTAGAAGCGTGTTTAATATTTTTGAAATCTTTCAAGATAATACAAAAATTTCTTATAATTCATGAAAATTTTAAATGATTTTATATTTTGAATAATTAATTAAAAGAGAATATTTGAAAATATTTCCAAAATTGTAAAAAAAAAAAAAAAACAAGGAAGATTTTAAGGCAGTTTCTTAAGTTATGCAGAATTTAAAAAAAAAATAGGAAAAATTCTAATAATTTTCAAAGATATTTGGAAATTTTGAAACGATTGAAAAATGTTTCAAAAAATTCAGAAGCGTTTTAAGAATGTTGAAAGGTTTCAAGAAAGTAAAAAAAAATTCTTATGCTTAATTTCAAAATTTTGAATGATTTTTTATTTTAAAAAAATGTTATTCTAAAAGAAAATCAAAAATATTTCAAACCATTTCAAATTATTTCCGAATATTTTGTAGAAGAATGAATAGAAAAAGAAAAAAATTTCAATTTTTCAAGATTATAAAATTTTAGAATAAATTCAAGTCAGTTTAAGAGATATTTAGGAATTTCAAAAATAATTGAAGACTTGTAAAGATTAAAATTTCTTTAAAAAATATATTTTTTTGAAGATTTCGAGCAAAAAGAAGCCTTTGAAGAAATTGAAAAGGTTTCAGGAGAATGACAAAATTTTATTACGATTCCTAGGAAAATTTTTTATGATTTTTTATTTTGAAAAATTAATGTTAAGAGAATAGTTAAAAAGATTTCAGAATTTGTTCTTATATTAAGAATATTGTAGCAGGGTGTCTAGCGTCCTGGAAATCCTTGAATTTTCTTTCTGCCTGAAAAAATCTGGAAAAGTCCTTTAATTTTGCTAATATTCCTGGAATTTTTATTCCGTTTTTGTAGGTGAATGTATATAATAATCAGGGTGTTTAATGTTTAATTAAAAAATTAAATTAATTAAATTAATTAAATTAATTAAAAATTAAAATAAAACAACATTGGACTAAAATTTTCTAAATGTTTTAAAAAGTTCGAAATTTGTGAATCTATTAGACTGTTAGAAATTGAAATAATAAACTATATTTCCAGACCCGAGATCGAGAGAAAAAAAGTTTTATTTTTTTTGGAATTTTCGGAAAAATTCGAATTATTTTAAAATATATTTAAAAGGTTCAGAAGTTTTAAAAATATTAAAAAATAATTTGAAAAGATTTCAACGAATTTGAAACGAAATGTAGATTTTTTAAGGATTCGAAAATAAAGCGAAAAAAGATTTTTAAGAATTAGGAAGGATTCAAGAGAATGAACAAATTTTCTTTTTATTCCTAGAAACATTTAAAGGGCTTTTTTATATTGAAAAATTAATTTTTAAACAAAATTTATAAAGATTTCTAAAAATGCAATTTTTGAAATTTTGATGCATTTTCCAAAATTTTAAAGAAAATTCGAGTCAGTTTAAAGATAATATATTTAAGAATTGTAGAAATTATGAAAAGATTATAAATATTTTATAACTTGAGAAGATATCCGAAAATTTATCAAACCTTTTTTAATTTTTTCCAAACTTCTAAAAGCCCAAAATATTTTTTGAATTGACTCGAATTTTCTCTAATATTTTGTGAAATCTTGTAAAATAACAAAAATGTCTTCAAAATTATCTAAATTTCGATGCATCTGAAATTTTTAAAAATCTTGTATTTTATCAAGAATCTTAGTAAAAATTATATATGTATATATAACATTAAAAACAAACTGATAATACTGAATACCTTGTTTTTGGATCTCAGAATCTAATGTTAGATCGGATTTAAGTCTTCAAAAACTTAAAAAAATTAATTAGTTATTCGAAATTTTTATTTTGTATTAAAAATTATTTTCCCCTCACATCGATCATCAAATACACGCACATAATATGACGATTAATTACAAAAATGATACCAAAATGTGGTGCAATCTATTCTAAAATAAGTACAGCAAATACTTTAATATATATTTTTATTCAATAATTAAAAGGATAATGATACACAGCCTACTTTGATCATCGAATTTTTATCGCGTTCTTCTTGAGAATATCACGAAATATCCGTGAGCAGTCTTGCAAAGAGAAAGAAAGCGAATTGGTAACTGAAAACTGGCGATATTTTACTGATTAATTGCTCAATTTAATCGATGAAATCACATGATCCCTTCTAGAAAAAATAAAATCTAAACCTATTCTAAATATGTGTCTTGGACGTAAAAACCTATAAATCCAAATCTGCTAAACTATTAAATATTTACATAGGCAGTTGCGAAAGACACGTCTTTCAAGGTTCAAGCGACTAATAGTGCATTAGATTCTGTTCAACTAAACATATTTTTAGAACGCTGCAACGTCAAAAGTTCTTAAAATAAAGGACACAACAAATATTCCGTAATCTTCGTTTTTTTTTTAAATTGCGAAATCAGTTCATGAATATTGCACAAAACAATCGGGAAATTATTTTATAACAAGTATTCACCAGTATTAGGGTGCCGAATAAAAATTAGAATTTTTTAATTTCGCAAATGCTACCACCTAAATTTCTTCCTTTTGGTGACAAAACGCTGTACAAATTTTTTAGATGTTTCGCTAGGCCGTTTTAGGTCTCAAAACGAATTTTCTTCATTTTCGATTGAAAAAAATACCAATTGAAGTCTAAAAAATTATTTCACCCGTAGAAAGTATTTGTTATTTATTGCGAAATAATGGTCTGAAATGGCCCATAAATATTTATTTTCTGGAATAATTTTTTTGTGTTTTTATAAGTTTCGATAAGTTTTCAATTAAAATAATACAAGAAAAAAGTCCAATTTTTAAGCTTCTTTTGAATCTTTAATATTTAAATTGCAAAAAATGTGTAATTTGAAATTCAAATTTTTTTCTGCACACTGCATAAATATTTTTAATTTTTTCATTACGGAGAATATTTTCGTTATATTGTAGAAGAAATCCTATTCATATTGTGATAGGAAAAATCGGTTCAGGGGCCATTTCAGACCATTAATTGTAATAAAATAACAAATTTTATTTCGAATCGGGAATTTTGTTCTTTTATCAAATATTTACTTTTTTTCTACTTTTATCTTTTTATTATTTAGTCAAGACTCAGGGAAAAAACTGCTTGTCTCACGTATAATACCATCAAAGTTAATTGATCTTCGATTATATGTACGCATATAAGTACCGATCTTCTCATATTATTAATTACATGAGTAAAATTTAATTTTTTTTTAATTTCGCAATCATTGTTATTGAAAACCTGATTGATTTTTCATTACTTGGAGTTTTTTTATATCTTAATTTTGAAATTTTGAAAACTAAATCTACAAATAATCCGTTTTGATAATGGAAATCATAGGGAAACCCCGAATTAAGGCATATTTGTGATTTTTAATACTCTTGAGCGGTTAAATTTACCATTTACAACAACAAAATTTTGATAGATAATCATAAAGTTTTGAGGATTTAAAATTTCTGAAAAATTTAAGTTGCGTTAGTTTTTTTCACCGAAAACTAGTATCTTTAAACAAAAATCATCGCGATTCCAAATTTTCATAAATTTTAGATTATCTCAGCGATTTATATCAGAAATGGGTATTTTTAATCATAAATTATTAGATTTGAAACATTTACATGTTCTCAACAATTTACGTTTTTCGTATTTATTAGCGTTTTTACCGGAAATTAGCATTTGTAAACAACATAATTATATTTTCAAACAAAAATAATTAGATTTTTAAGGTTCATAATTTTTTAACAATTTTAAGTTACGTTGTCGATTTACATCGAAAATTGGTATTTTAAAACATTTTTAAGTTTTAAAAATTAGATTTCAAAGAACATTCACAACTTTTCTTGTTGGCGTTTTAGTTTTTACAAAAGAAATCGGTATTTTTAATAAAAATTTATTAGATCAAAAAAATGGTTAACTGTTTTTAATATAGATTTCAAAGAATATTTACAATTCAGAACAATTTATTCATGTTAGTTTTTTCGTCGGCAATTATTATTTTAAACTAAAATTCGATTTGAAAGAATATTTACAATTTTTAACAATCTTAAGTTATGTTGGTGTGTTTCTCCTGAAATTCTTATTTTTTAACCAGAATCATTATGCATAAATCAATGATTTTTGTACAAAATAATAAAACTTTCAAGCTTCAACAATCTCAGATTCTGTTAGTGTTTTTCGTCGGAAAATATTGCGTTTTCAACAGTTGAAAATTGAAGAAAATTGAAAATTGCATTCTCGACGGTTGTAAATTCAAAGTTAAATTGTCTTTAATTTTCATCAGTTTAAATTTAAAATTTAATTTCATCTTTAAAAAATTCATCTTAAAATTCTTAAATTATTTATCATCAATGTTTTTTAAATGTATGTTTTTCTTATTTAATTATTAAATTTCAATTACTCTTTATTATTTTATTTTATTATTTAATTTAATATTTAATCTTTTTTAAATTCTTTACCTTAATCTTCAACTAATCTTAAATTCTTAAATTCATCTTAACTAAATCTAACTTTTGAAAATTTAACTCTTTAACTATTGAAAAATGATGGGAACTCAGAATTCCACTTTTAACTGTTGAAAACTAAAGAAAAAAACGAATTTTCTATTTTTAAAAAATTGTTTGAATGTAATACTTTATAATTTTTGATGTTAATTAACTAATTAATGTCGCAAGAAGTGTTTTAGCAAATTAGTAGTCATCAAATGGACTCTCAGTAGGGAATTTAAGATTTAAAAAATCCTAACTCTGATTTACCTCCTGCTTAAACAGAAAATATTCGATTTCAAAGAAGATTTTAAATCCTAAACAGTTTTTTGTTACGTTACGTTAGTGTTTTTCGTCTAAAATTGCTATTGTTCACAAAAAATCATTACATTTCAAAGAATATTTACAATAATCGGTCATTTTAAACAAAAATCATTTGATTTTGACTTCAAAAATTAAACAAACTGTTTTGAATAACTTCAGATTATATTAATGCTTCTTGTCAAAAATTTATGTTTTTAAACGATCATGCAACGGTTTCATTGTCTATATATTTAAAAAAAATATATATTATTTCTCAAGTTAAAATATCAATGTTATCAATTTTCGAAAATATTCTCCTTGCTTTTCTATTATTTTAGATAATAGATACTATGAAAAACAAAAATTTTGTATCAATATATATTTTTTATTTTAATTTAAAAACAGCGTGAGAAAAAAATAATCGCGTGCGTACGTCTCATCTGTAGGAAAATAATAATAATAATAATAATAATAATAATAATAATCAAATGAATATATATTTTAAATAATTTTGATAAAAACATGATTACTCGTTTGATATATTTTACAAAAAATATTTCGTTCGGCAGAAAAAATATTTTAATTTTTCCAAACATTTTTTTTTCAACTTTAAAGATGTTGCACCATGTAAACAAAAATTTTCACAATAATGGTTCATATTATATTTTATTTACATTTAAAGTTTTTTTTTAATTTACACTAACTTTTTTAAAAATTGACAAAATGAATTCATCTTGGCACCTTTCATCGAGAATACCAATAGCTTTCAACACCCTCGCCTTATTTCTCATTAAAAAATAAATTTTAGGGGTGAAAGCATTTTTAGCCTCAGTAATAAAAAAAATGTAAATCAAGAAAATTCGTTTGCAGACCTAAAACGACCCAGAGGAACCTTTAAACAATTTTTAAAAAGTAAAATGCATGGCTATTTTTCACCAAAAGGAAGAAATTTGCAAAATTGCAAAATTCAAGTTTTGGTTCGTATATGTATGAAAACGAACAATTTTTCAATCGACCCTACCCTAATGTATCGATTCCTACATGGTATCAAAATATTTTAACGCACAGCCCTATTCAATTCGTGAATTACATTCAACAAAATAAAGCTTCGAAATAACAGTACTTTAAATAATTATTATCATAATCCCTTTTTAAAATCTATCAGCGAAACCTCGACTTCGTAACAATGTATAAAACTTATCGTTGAACCCTAGAGAAATTAGCAGCCTATCAATAAATGACTAGATTTCGACGAAATAAATATAAAATTATTTATCTTTCAAAAAATATGGAAAGACTGGCTTAAATAATTTTGTAGCAATTTTAGAGATAATTTAATCCGTCAGTACGTGGAGATACCTTTCACTGTAAATCTCGCCAGTGAGAGTGCCGGCAACGGCAACCGCATTGTGAAGAGAATTGGCAGAGTCTTTGATTAATCTGATTGCTTGCTCGACATCGCCTTTTAGCTCCAGGTATTGTTTATTGGCAAGAAGGGCTTCTAGACTCTGCATAGCTTTGATGGCATCAGCACTTGGTCGAACTTCAATCGCGTCCGAGTCGTTTGATCTCAAAGGAGCCACACCTGGTGAGTGGGGCGTAAATCTTACTAGTTGTTGTTCCAATTTCGATTCCGGCATTTGAGCGAGACAAAAGACTCCTAGAGCTCTGCTTAAGAACTTACACCTGTTGTGGAATTAAAAGAGCGTGGAAATAAGTGTATGTTTTACAAATAAAAAGAGCATTTAGATGAGAAATTGAGGCCTCGGACTCACCGCACTATTGCCACTTTTTTTTAACGATGGAACTATTTTGCTACTAGTTAGATGACATCTTTGCTCTTTTTTTGAAAGATATCATTTTTAATTGACCCAAGTAACATAATTGTAAAGAAGATGTTTTAATTGGCGTTAGGGTCAATAATATTTATTTTTTTTATGTGATGTTAATGTTTTTTGTCTACTTGGTCTAAAATATTGAACACCAGATTTTTAACACCAGATCTGGAAGATCTGGTGTTCAATTCCCAGTGGAGGTAAGAGATTTTTTTCAAAACTAAAAAAAAAATTAATTATCAATATTCAGTGAATATTGATTTTAGAACAAGTAGACAAAAAACATTAACATCATATAAAATTAATATTTCACTGGTCAACAATCTAAACATCAAAATTAATCAAATCACTCTCATGTTGGAATGATAATACAAGTATAGAATGACGTCCACATTCAGTTTGTAAGAGTTTTGAAGAAAATCTTCTCGTATCTCTGTAGCTTAATTGGTTAAAGCATCAGACCGGAAATCTGAAAGATCTGGTGTTCAATTCCTAGTGGAGGTAGAGAGATTTTTTTCAAAACTAAAAAAAAAATTAATTATCAATATTCAATGAATATTGATTTTAAACCAAGTAGACAAAAAACATTAACATCATATAAAATTAATATTTCACTGGTCAACAACCTTAACATCAAAATTAATATAATATTTTTTTTGTTCTACAATTAATTTGTGAAACAAAAATTTTTTTAATAAAATAAAAATTAGATCCTCTGTTATACAATTGAACTGGCCTAAATTCCATTATAATGTATATTTTCTAAAAAATGTTATGTTTGTAAATTTTGTAAATTTTTCAGTTAATAATATAATGTATTTCAACCACGGATAGGGGTTGAAACTTGATATAATGTATGTAAATTTAACTTTTATTTAAAAAAAAATTTACTTTTATTAAAAAGTCTGGAACGAGAGATAAAAAATCGAATTTTTACTTTATAAAAAAAAAATTTAATTAATTGTAGAACAAAAATAAATATTATCCACCCTAATGCCAATTAAAAAATCTTCATTACAATTATTTTACTACTATTAAAAAAAATTACACTACTTCAAGGAATTTGAACAATTTTCAAACATTTAAAGGGATTTTCAAAAATTGGACAAGATTTTAACAGATTCCAGGGTGTTTTAACAGAGTTTGTACCCTACCTGGAAAACCTGGAAATGTCAGATTTTTTTTTTTTTAATTCAGGGAATTTTTTCGAAAGCGTGCTTAATTTTTTTGTATTGCATTATAAAACTGAATTACAGTGATTCTTCATTTGTAGAAGTAGCTTTATATTACTGTATTTAATTAATTTGTTGAAAATTCGTTTTTCTTTGGTTTGAAGTTATTTTTTTAACTGAAAATTGAACTATTCTATTTTTTGTTAAACATTGATCGCTTTTGGTTAAAATTCAAATACCTGGCTGTACTGAATTCATCTTTTTTGAAATGAAAATTTAATTCCTGGGTTGAAAATTAAACTCTTTTGTTAAAAATTATATTTTTTTACTGAAGATTCATCATTTTAATTGTAAATTCATCTCTCTGTGTTTAAAACTGAGCTATTTTGTTGAAAATTCCTTTTTTCTTTAGCTTAAAATTAATTTCTGTTACTGAAAATTTAACTATTGCAACTGAAACATTAGTTATTTTGTTGAAATTTTTTTTTTGGTTGAAAATTAATTTTAAAAAATTGAAAATGCAATTATTTCAGTTGGATATTCCATCATTTTAGTTAAAAATTCATCTCTTTGGTTGAACATTAATTTTCATTAAACTTTAAATTATTCTAGTGGAATATTCCATAATTTTAATTAAAAATTCATCTCTGGTTGAACATTAATTTCTGTAACTAAAAATTTAACTATTAGATTTTTGGGTAAAAAGTTATATTTTTTTTAATGAAAATTCATGTATTTTGTTGAAAATTCGTATTTTTTGTAAAAATTAATCTTCTTGATTGAAAATCCATCTTGGTGGTTGAAAATAAAACTAATTGGTTGAAAGTTAAACGCTTTTGTTAAAAATTAATCTTTTTGGTTTAAAATTTATCTAATCCAGTTGAAGATTCATAATTCATTACTTTGGTTGACATTTTTTTGTTGGAAAATTATTATTTTTTTTTTAACAGAAAATTTAACTATGCCATTCTCGGTTGAAAATTGATCTTTTTTAGTTAAAAATTCTACAATTTGACTGAAAATTGATATTTTTTAGATGATAATCCAACTATTCGGTTGACAATTCATGTACTTTGTTGATGAATCGTCTTTTTTGATAAAAAATTAATCTTTTTGGTTAAAAATTCATCTGTCTTGTTGAAAATGCAATATTTTTACTTCAAAAGATACAAATTTGAAGCGGTTTAAATTGATTTTAATATATTACTCACATTAATTTTACCTAAATATGCACTGAATTTTAAGTATAAGAAGATAAAATGAAAACTTTTTTGAATTCTTAATCAAATTTATGGATTTTACAAATTCAAGAAATTATTAATTATTTAATTAATCGATGGTGCTAATATATTTAAGAATATCTTGTAATATAATTTGTCAAAGTTTTCTAAATTAAACATATTAATTAAATCACTAGTAACTGAAAAAATATTATTTATAATAAACTCGCGAAACTGTATACATATTTCGATTCGATTGTTTTGAAAAATGCGAAATATCTGAAAAGAAAATTGAGATACCTCGAATTGACATGGAATATTTTTCTATGATTTAAGTGGACACTCTGTTTAAAGAATTTGAATTGATTTCAGGAATTTAAAAGGATTTTAGAGAGTTTTGGAGCTTTTGAGTATTTAAAAATATTGCAAGAGCTTTCAGAGATTTGAAAAGGTTTAATTGGATTTCTTAGAATTTCAAAGTTTTGAAAATTTTTCAAGAAAATTTAGGGATATTGATAATTTCAAGATACTTTACTGAACTTCAAAGAATTTCAAAGATTTAAAAAATTCAAAAATTTGGGAATTTCAAAGAATTTCTAGAGAACCTTAGGGAGTAAACTAAATGGAATGAAATTTTAAGCGACTTCTATGGATTCCATGGGATTTTATAAGGTCTTAGAAGATTTCAAAATAAATTAAAAGATTCCATAAGATTATAAGGAATTTCTATAAATTTCAAGGAATTAAAAAAAAAATGAAGAGTTTTTCAGGGATTCCAGAGAATATTAAGAGATTTTAAAAACTCTTATCTGATTTCAGAGAATTTCAAAGTTTTCAGAATATTCTAAGAAATTTTAGCGATACTGCAAATATCAAGATAATTGATTGGATTTCAAAAAAATAGGATCTCCAAGGACTTTAAAGATTGAAATAAATTAAATTGATTTCAAACGATTTTAAATATTTTAGGATATTTTATAGTATTCTAAAAGATTTCAAGACATTTCAAAAACTTCAGGGGATTTTAAAAAGGAATCAAATACATCAAAATATTTCAAAGATTTCAAGGGACTTTAGGGAATTTTACTTGTTATGGGATTACCAGCACAAGATTTAAGGGATTTTTTTTAATTTCAAAGGACTACAGATTTCAAGACTATTTACGGAAGTTTACTTTTCACGCGATTACTAGGGATTTCACAAGATTGATAGGATTTTATGAATTTAAATTGATCTTTAAGAGTTTAGGGTAATGTAAAAAATTCCAGAGAATTTAACGATATTTCAAAATATTTAAGGGTTTCAAACTTCTAGGGATTTCCACGGAATTCTACAGGTTACAGATTTTCAGATAATTTACGAAATTTTACTTTGTTTTCTTCATATTTAAGGGATTCACCGGATTTTTAAAGAAATTATTAGATTTAAAGGGATTTCTACGGATTTCAAGGGATTTAGAAAGATTCACGAATTTTCCAGGCATTTTTTGAGGATCTCAGGAGATTACAGGGGTTCTTAAAATATTTTAACGGATTTCAAAGCTCTAAGGATATTTTAAAATACATATTTAAAAAGATTTCACACGATTTTATCAGATATCTATATTTTATACCAAATTAAAAAAAAAGTTAATCACTCGATTTAATAACTAAAAAATTACATGACACTATTTTGCTACTGTTATTCAGAATTTATGCTTCTATTGGCACTATTTTGAGTTTTCAAATGAGTGCGAGGCCTGGAAATTACAGGATGAATAGGTACCTGATTGAAATCTGGGATCCTTTTCTGAGACCAATTGCTCCCAAGATTCCCCAGCCTTGACCTGCATCATCTGCTACCGTAAACAAGGCTCGCGTCAATCCTTTCAAGGCTCTTGCAGCGATTGTCGTGTTTTCGGTGTATTGGCATTGACGGTATATTAATTCGAGGGCTTTTGCCCACAAAAGTGGAAGTTTGTCCTCGAAGGACTGCCTGAAAAGAAATCAAGAATATATTCGAATTGCGCTCTTAATGTTAAAATTTAAGAAACTAGAACATTGTGCGCACTATCTTTACCCTTTTTTTAGACAAAAACTCGGTTTTTTTTCCAAAATTTGGCTATGAATTTTACAGAAAACATTTTTTTAGAAAAAAAAATTACAGTCAAAAAAATGTTATGATTCTGTAATATGACAAATTTCACTTTACAACTTTTCACTTCAGAGGTTATCCATATTTTTCAAGATTTTTAATTTAAAATTAAAAAATTTATTATTAAATTTATTATTTTTCAAAAATCAATTTAATTTATATTCGAATGAATTAATTTTCATTATTAAATTATTAAATTGATTAACATATTAATTAACATTTAAATTAACCTCATAGCAAGAAAAACGGAAAAATCTGGAATTTACAGGGTGTTTAACTCAGTTCTTCCTCCAATCATCCTGTAAATTTGACTTTTTTCTCAGGCTTTTTCTTCTGAAATAAATATTTGATTAAATTTTCGAGATTTTCGCTAATTATAAACAGCGACTGAAAAACTTTTTTTTTGTTAAAAATTCAACTACTTGGTTTAAAGTGGAAGTACTTTGTTGAAAATTCATTTTTTTTCTTGATGATTCATCTTTTTGGTTGAAAAATCTTTTTTTTTTTTTTGTTCAAAACTTAACTGTTTTGTTAAAAATTGTTAATAATTATTTCTTAACTGAAAATTTAATAATTTCATGTTTGGTCGAACATTCTTATTCTTCAGTTGTAAATTCAACTATTTGACTAAAAATGTTTGTATTTTGTTGAAACTTTGTCTTTTGTGGTAGAAAATCTATCTTCTTGGTGACTAATTCACCTTTTTGTTTGAAAATTCATGTATTTTGTTTAAAATTACTCTTTTTTGGTAAAATATGATTCTTTTTGGTTTAAAATTAATTTTTTTGGCTCAAAAATAATTTTTTTTTTATTGAAAAGTAATTTTTTAAACTGAAAATTGAACTATTCCATTTTCGGTTGAACATCAATCTTCTTCAGTTGGAAATTCAACTATTTTTTGAAAATTTCTGTATTTTGTTAAAAATTAGTTTTTTGAACAATTTATCTTTTTTAGTTGAAAATTTATCTATTTTGTTGAAAAGTTGTCTTTTTTAGTTGAAAATTCAACTATTAGGTTGAAAATTCTATTGAAAATTAAAAAGTATTTGGTTGAAAATTCATGTATTTTGTTAAAAATATTCTTTTTTGGTAGAA
>CAKNXH010061496.1:0-25649 GCA_932178445.1 Andricus quercusramuli
TTGTGATTATATTGTGATTATTATCCTGTATTGTAAATATAATTTTAAAATAATACAAGAAGAAACGATTTATTTCCGCTTGAAAACGCTTTAAATGTGAATTTGTTTATATAATTTGGCTATGAACTAAAAAATATTAATGCATGGTAAAAATTTTTTAGAAAACATCATTAGCAATATAATTTCAAAAAGGGCAGAAGAAAAAACGATTTCTTATCGCTTAAAAACGCCTAAAATGTGAATTTGTTTATATAATTTTTTATATAATTAATTAATAACACTCAATATTGAATTTCAACGGCCACATTCCATCCTCGCGATGAAAAGAAGCAATTTCAGAGCAGATATATAATTTGAAGACAAATATTCCCTATTGTCGATTATTTGTAAATACAATTTGTTTATAACGATGAACTAATCTCATAATTTTCCAAAAAATCTAGCCCTGAAAAAAAATCTCAAATCGGTGCATAATTACGTTCGAAATGTCATTTTGAACCTCGTTTTTTGATTTCACTCTACTGTATTGCTGGCGGAATGAAATACATACAGTGTATTGTCAACGATCAACATTCATAGATTCACAAATAAATTTTTTAACTGCTAGTAGAGTGGACTAAAAAAATAATTTTCATTTATAATATGTTTTACAAAAGATTCCTCAAAATTGTAAAAAAAAAAATCTTCAAAGTATACTTAAATCGGGAAATGGAAAATTAGGTTACAAAAATCAAAACAAAAGCAGAGACAATTGTTTCCATTTTTTTTTAATTGAAAAAAAAACTATTTTTCCAATAAAAAACGTACGGTGAGAAGAAAACATATTTTTGCATACCACCCTAAGTATAACTGAGTTCAGCGTATTATTTCCCCATTGGTTATTTCAAACTGAAATAATTGATTGATGACTTTCAGCTTTCATCTTCTATTTTTCGTTCGATATTTGTTGTGTAATTTTCCTATGCTAGGAAATCTTTAAGATTATGTTTAAATTGTCAATAAATTTTGCGACTGATCATGATTTATAATGAATTTACTCACTTTGTGATTTTATAATGACAACAATTTTAACTAATGAATTTTTTTTTTCTTCTTAGATAAAAATATATTTTCCGCGTTTTGGATTTTACTGCGTAAACTTCTTTTTGCACCAAGAGAAACAATGTCAATAACGCCGAATATATATTTTTTCAGTTATTTTTGTAAAAAAAAAAATTGTTGAATATGTAATTTAATTTTTTGCGCCTTCAATCTCTTGACTTTATCTAATAAATTACTGGATTGGTAACTTCAGCTTTTTTTACCAGTAAGATTAAACAAAAATAAGGCCCAAGTCTTTGAAAGACTTGCTTTGAAATATCGTCTTTCGGACGCTTTCGTACATTTTTTCATTCGTACGATGTATAAAATTGGATCTTCACTTCAGTTGCACCAACACCATGAAGTAAGTAACAACAGCTCCCAAGACCTGTCAAAATGAAATAAAATTGTCATTAAGAAGCATTAGAAATTGCCACAATTTCAAAAATTTGCTAAAAATTAACTTATAACATGATGTTTATCATATAAAAAAAATTAGAAATTCTCATTTCTTTCTTTAAAATTAAGAGTTTTATATTTAGAGCAATGAAAAGTTGTCAGATTCTCTAAATTCATTGAAATCTCTGAATTCTCTGAATTTCTTAAATTCCTGGAATTCCGTGAATTTTCTAAACTCCTTCAATTTCAAGAATTCCCTCAATGCTCTGAAATTTCTGAAATTCTCTGAATTCCCTGAAATCCTTGGATTTCTGTATTATTCTGAATTACTTGAATTATTCTGAATTCTTCGAATTCCTGAAATCTATGAATTCCTTGACTTCCCTGAAATTATTGAATCCCTTGAATATTCTGGATTCCTGGAATATTCGAAATTCTCTGCATTCCTTAATTTCTTTAAAATCCTTGAATAATCTGAATTCATAAAATTCTTTGAATTCTCTTAACCCCGTGAATTTTTGGGATATTCTGAATTCCTAAATTTTCTAGAATTCTCTGAAATCCCTGGAATTCTCTAATGTTCTGAATTTTCTGAATACTTTTAATGTTCTGAATTCCTGAATTTCTCTGAGTTCTTTGAATATCCCAATTTCCTTGAATATTCGCCATTCTCTGAATTCCTTGAGTTCTATGAAATCCTTGAATATTCTGAATTCCTGAAATTCCTTGAATTCTCTGAAACCCTCCAATGCTTCGAATTTCTGATTTTCCTTGATTCTATTAAATTCCTGAATTCTCTGAATTTTCTGAGTTCCCTGAAATACTTGAATTCCTTGAATGTTCTGAATTTTCTGAACTCCTTCAATTTCTTCAATTTCAAGAACTCCTCGAGTTCCCTTAATACTAGGAAATTTCTGAGATTCTCTGAATTTCTTGAATTTTATAAATTCTTTGAGATCCTTCAAATTCCCTGATTTTCCTAAATTCTTGGAATATTCTGAATTTCTTGAATTCCCTAAATGCTCTAAAATCCCTGAAAATCTCAAAAATCTCTGAAATCCTTAAATTTCTGGATTATGCTAAATTCTTCGAATATTCTGAATTCTTCGAACCCCTGAAAATATCTGAATTCCTTGAATTCCTGGAATATTCTAAATTACTGAAATTCCAAGAATACGCTGAATTCTTGAACTCTTAAAAATCCTTCTATTTCATGAATTTATTGAATTCCTTCAATGCTTTATCCGAAATCCCTGAAATTCTCTAAATTCATGGAATGTTCTAATTTCGTGAATTTTATAAATTCCTGGAGTTCCCGAAATAGTCTGAAATTCTCGTAATTCCCTTTATCCCTGAATTTATTGAATATACTGAATTCCCTGAATTCTTTGAATATTCGGAATTCCTCGAGTGCTCTAAATATCTGAAAATCTATTAATTCATTTAATCCACTGAAATCCTTGACTTATTTGAATTTCCTGAAATTAATGAATATTCTGAATGCCCTTCATTTCCTGAATTCTTGGACTAGTATGAATTCTCTTAATTTCTTGAATTCCCTAAATGCTCTAAAATCACTGAAATTCTCTGAATTCCCTAAAATCCTTGAATTCATTGAATACTCTGAATTCCTTGGATTCTCTCAATTTCTTTATTACTTAGAATTCCTTGAATTTTCTAAATTTCTAAAAATCTCTGAATTCCTTGAATTCTCTAAATTTTTGAAAATCTTTTTGAATTATTTGAATTCTCTAAAATCCTTGATTTTTCTGAATTTCCTGAAATCCTTGAATTTCCTGAATTTTTGGAATATTCTGAATCCCTATAATTTCCTGAATTCCCTAAATGATTTTATATCTATGAAATTCTCTGAATTCCCTGAATTCCTTTTATTCTTCTACATTAGCGGAATTCTTTTCATTATTTTGTAGTCCTTGAAATTCAGAGAATTATACGAATTCAAGGAATTCACATGATTAAGGGAATTTCGCGAATTCCGAGAATTCCAAGGATTTTAAATTATTACGAAGAATTTAGGGAATTTGGACAAATTCAAGGAATTCAGATGACTCAGAAAATTTGGAAGAATTCATCAGTTATGTCAGGGAAATAGGAGGAATTCATAAGATTTGAAGGAATTTAAAAGAATTTACAAGAATTTGAAGGAGATTAAAAGTATCTCAAGTAATTCAAAAAGATGAAGAAGAATACACAAAATTTGAAGAATAAAAAAGAATTCGAAGAAATGAAGCATCCAAATTACTAAATTATTACTGATAAAAATTTGAAATTTAATCATTTTACTGTACAACAACATTACATTAAAATCCTCCACAATTGAAAAATGCCAAGAAGCATTGACAACCGAATATTTTTGAGGTAGTTTCCCAATTTTTGAGGCCCCTTTCCACATTATTCTGAGAAAAAAATAAAAAAATTTGTGCGCTTATAATTGCCAATGTAAATTTTTTTTTGACTTACCGAAGCAAACAAATCAAGGGATACAGTGAAGAATTTCGCTCCTGATATTGACATGGCTTTTTGACATTGTTGACAGACAATTTGTACGAAAGTTTTGGCCTCTTCTGAACCATCGTACCAATGACACGAATAGGCAGCTTCCATAACCGACGAGCTCTGAAAAAAATGAAAAATTATTTGAAAATACAATCCAAACATAATTATAAAAATATAGAAAAAACTGAAAAAATACCTCTTCAATAAGTCGATTTCCAAATATGCAGAAAAGAAATACTTGTCCCAGGGTGTACAACAAGTAACCAATCGTGGATGCAGCATAAACGTCAACTCCACTCACCTATTAAAAATATTACATTTTGTAATTAGAAAAATTATTTGAATCGATTTCCTTTTGTAACTTTATATTTCTTCAAACAGCAAAGCTCGAAACTTTGAAACTTTAATTAAACTTGAGTTGATAATTATAAGTTTTGTTTCTGTGTATGAACTATAATTAATTAAAATTACCTTCGTCGCTTGATATGCAAGTAGAGTCAAAGTTATAGTTGTCGCTAACATGTGCAGCAATAGAGCCACGCCGTAAGCATCACCAACTGCAGTTACCAACCTAAAAACAATTTTTTCCATTTTTACTATTAAATTCCCAAACAATAATCATCAAAAACTCTTTATTCGCTCCCTAGGAACCCATTTCCTTGGAATAAGATAAAAAATACTGTCATCCTAACCTTTCTCGAACGACCAAAGTCACGAGGTGGCGGAATTTCCAAAACCGCCCCACCTCACGTTTTTCCTGATCAATAAAATCTTCCTCAACGAAAATAAATTGCTTTTTTTTTTGTAGAGGTAAGCATCCCAATAGCATAAAACTACCCATATCAATAAAATTATTATATCCTGAATTATTAGCAAATAATAACATTTAATGTTCACTAATTGAGTAAAAAATTCTTTCAAGAACTCTCCTTGGAAGACTCCACAACTTACTAATTCATCGAGTGAAAGTCGTAGATCGTTTATTACAATGAACAAAATGACGTGGTCTTGAAAGCTTATAAAATGACTAAGTAATTTGGTGTAATATGGAATCGTTTAGTCTATCGGGGCAGAAAGTTGAGCGCGTAAAAAATATATGTCAAGTGGATAACGCACGGCTGATTTGTATTGAAAAAAGCGTATAGTTAAAGGTTGAAGAATGAATTATTAAGCTGCAAAATTATTTATTTCAACAAAGTTACAGGTTAGCGTCATTCATTGCCAACTATACGATCAATAAATACGTGCAGTGCCTTGAGACGCACATGTCACGTGCGTCGTGCATGGAGATGACAAAGCATTGATCAACTCTAGATTTACTTACTCGAGACAAAATTTATTACCATAAAATTAAATTTAAGTTGTTCAAAATGTTCAAATCTTAATTAATTTTACACTATAAACGTCAATCCATAGTTGCAGACACTTAAAATCATATTTTTAGCTAAATTTTCACCACTCGCGAGAGAGACTTTTACCGGTGCTATCTGGCGGCCGATTTTGATACTACAATGTTTCTTTCCGTTTCGGGGCAGAAATATGTTTTTTCAAAATGTTCTATGTATTCAACCATCTTGAAAATAATGTGACTTGTGAGAAATAGAATCATAGAATCAATCTAGCGGTCGTTTTTGGAACTAAAATTCATATTCTGCGCTTTGGGTCGAAAAAAATATTTTTCAACTTGGGGTGTATTCTTTATTGTCTCTGAACTATATAATTGAATGATTTAATTACGGAAGAGGAAATACTTTAAGAAAATTAATTGGATTTATTAATATAATTGACAATAAAAATAGGAGAATTAAGATCAGCAAGAAGAAAATAATTTGTATTTGAATTGTTTTGTTTGGAGCGTGGGAGACTTCAATGTCTTTTCCTAGTTAGGACTAAATAAAGGCTTGAGGAATTATCAAAGCATTCATGTCCCTCAAATATCGATTCCTAATATCATTTTCTTCAATTTAATTTGAAGATAGATTTAAAAAAAATTGTATTAAAATTGTTAATCTATGATATTAATTACATTAGTAATTTTGAATAAATCGGTAGGTAATTTCATGATAATCAAATAAGTGAATACTTTTTCTACTGTATTTGTGCTTCGGGGAATTTAAAAGTAGTTTAACATTGAACTTTATATCGAACGAGAACGTTAAATTTTAAGCAGTCTACATTCGAGTAATTACAGTAAATTATTGTTTGTTATATATTTCGTTATATTAAATTTATATAAGCTTTAAATTATCATTATTCTCTGAATAATGAATTATATATGCAATAAATAGTATTAAACTATTTTGAAGAAAAAATTAATCTTATTTTTATTTGCCCAATTATTCATGGAAAGAAATTCTTTTCCGTGCAAATGTTAATAACTGTTTTTCGAATTCCTTCAAAAAATGAAATTTAGTCATTTTATTTTACGACTAAAGAATTTAAATACAGACTTCACTTTTGTTTCCCCTATCCTCTCTTTACCCCTTTTCACCCATTTTTCTCGTTTTTTCGTTGAATTTCTGAAGATTAAAATATTTTATTGAAAATTCATTTCATTTTTGATTGAGAATTAATTTTCTTAACTGAAAATCTAACTATTCCATTTTTGGTTGAAAATGAACTTTTTGTTCAAAATTTATATTTTCGGATTGAAAATTCAACTGCTTTGCACATAATTCGTCTTTTTGGCATACAAAATTTAACACTTTTGTTGAAAATATTCGTCTTTTTGGTTTGAAATTCCTATTATCTTTGTAGAAAATTCAACTATTTCCTAGAAAAGCCGTTGAAGATCTTTTGGGTTGAATGTTAAACTCTATTGTTGACTTTTTTTTTTACGAATAACCATAATGTTAGTTCAAAATTCATCTCTTTGGATAAAAATTTGACTATTTTGTCTAAGCTTCGTTTTTTTGGTTGAGGATTAATTTGTTTCAACTGAAAATGTTACTATTCCATTTTTGGTTCAAAATTGATACTTAAATTGAAAATTGATTTTATTCTAGTTGAAAATTTAACAATTTGGCTGAAAATTCATGTTTTTTGTTGAATTTTGTCTTTTTTCTAGAAAATCTTCTTGGTTGGAAATTTGACAGTTTGGTAGAAATGTACACTATGTGGTTAAAAATTAATTTTTGTTGTTGAAAAATCATGTTTTTAGTTGAAAATTCAACTGTTTTGTGGATTGAAATTTGTCTTCTTTGGTAGAACATTAATCTTCTTGGTGGAAGATTAATCTTCTGGGTAAAACATTAATCTTCATTGTGGAAAATCCATCTTTTTGGTTGAAAATTTATCTATTTTGTTAAAAATTCATATGTTTTGGTTGAAAATACAACTATTTGGTTGAACAGTGGAACTCGTTTTGTGAAAATTGATCTATTTAGTGGAAAATTAACTTTTTTGTTGAAAAATCATATTTTATGGTTGAAAGTTCAACTGCTTTGTAGATCATTCTTCTCTATGGCCTCATAATTCAACAATTTCGTTAAAAATTAAAAATTTACTTAAAATTTTTCTTTATGGAACATTAATCTTCTTGGTGAAACATTATTTGTTTCTGATAGAACATTAATCTTCTCGGTAGAACATTAACCTTTATGGTAGAAAATCCATCTCTTTGGTAGAAAATTGATCTATTTTGGTAAAAATTCATTTGGTTTGTTTGAAAATCCAACTATTTGGTTGAACAATGGAACTATTTTCATGAAAATTTAACTATTTGGTAGAAAATTAATTTTTTTGTTGAAAAATTATATTTTATGGTTGAAAATTCAAATTTTCTGTAGATAATTCATCTCTTTGGATTCAAAATATAACAATTTTGTTGAAAATAAATAATTTAGTTGAAAATTTGTCTCTTTTGGTAGAATATTAATCTTCTTGGTGGAGAAGTCATCTTTTTCATTGAAAATTGAACTATTTTGCTAAAAATTCATTTTTTGTTGTTGAAAATATGATCTCAAATTAGCTGATGCGAATTTTTAAATGAAGCTTCACATTATTGGCGTACAAATTTACAAAAGATTTTATTAGAAATCGTTAAAGGTTTAGCACGTCCAAGTATGTGCATTCAAAAATGAATGTAAAGAAGTATCCTTCATCTCTTCAAATTGGTTGATAAAATTTTTTGCTACAAAGGAAAACAGCTTTCCATTCTGGCTCTGAATGTTTTTATTTCTTTGATTGATGTTTTCTCAAAGTTTATCAGCTCTGTTAAAAATTATTATATTAGAAGAAAATGCTCCTCTGGAAGTTGGTCCAACTTTTGTTAGAAACATTTTGGTGCAGAATCTTAATTATCAATCAAAATAAGCATAGTTTTATTTTCCTTTATTCTTCAACGTAATTGTTAATCTTTTATGTTAACATTTGCATGAATCAAAAACTTACACAGGAAATTTCTCTCCGTAAATCAGTTTCCTACCCATGCTATATTTGAACTTTCAAAAAACACAAAATTATAAAAGGACTATTGCATTAATTAAAAAAAATTCCGACGGTCCTAGAACTAGTGTTCCGTGACGAGACGATAATTATTGTATTTCGCTGCCTCGTCTTCATAGATAAATTATGTAGTCATGTAGTTACTGCTCGTTCCGCAAAGATATTTTAAATTCAAAGAAAGTTTGAAGTACCCTCGCTAGGGGGCGCCCCTGTGCCGCCATCTTGACTGTGCCGCCATCATTACGTTGATTCTGCGTCGTTCCGTGCAGATCGCAGGAGCATGAAATAGTGTTTTTTATTTCGAAAAAGTGTCTTTTGTGCATTATATTAGGATGGCCTCAACTTCAGTAGGGCATCAAGATAACCCTTTTAGTTTACTGGGAGATCTGGATTTCAACAATCACGGGACAAGGGGCATCACACATGAGTCGGTTTCGCCACTGTGTTCTTAAAATCAGGTTTACCTAAAGAGAAATTGGTAGACCTAACCAAAAATATACCCACCAGCGGAGGACTGCCCGATGATGGGTACTCCGAAACTCAATCCGGAACGGCTTGGGCCGGTCATAGAAGCATATTGAAAAAAGATATGTTCCAATCTGTAAGGCAGGATCAGTTTGGCTGTGCACTGAGTGCAATAGGCGAAGGGTTGACACAGATGTTGAACTCCGAAAATGACATTCAGAAAGTACAACTTTTTGAGGTTGTCAAGGATGTGGGGAGGATTTTAACGGCTCTACACCACATTGTCTCGATCTGCAGAAGACAGATTATAACACCGGCTTTGGACTATATGGTAAAATCGATTGCAGAAGAGAACAAGGTAGACACTACTTTTTAGAGAAGCATTTCCTGACAGGAACAAGTCGGCAAAGGATCTGGAGAAAAGGAGCAATTAGATTGCCAAAACCTCAGCAAAAATTGAAGGGAAAAGTTTGGAGAGAACCAGATCAAGCGCAACTCATCGTTCAGGAGCGCATTTAAACTGGAAGAGTCCTTCCAAGAGATACTCCACCAACAGTCGGGGAGGGCCGACGCGACAACAATTCAACCAGAAAAGCCAGCGAGTGAAGAAGTATAGGTAAATAAAATAGCAGGTCGTTTAAGAAAATTTTTAAATGCGTGGGAAAAAGTGACATCGGACCAACACATATTGAATTGTGTGAAAGGCTGCCTCTTTTATCAATTCTTATACAATCCAAAAAACCACAAGACGCTAATCACCGCCAATGGCGATGATAGGTTTATTTTTATCCTTAAAGCATTGAGAAAATCCATTTAAACTCTCAATTTTAAGTTAGAGGACCTTAAAACAGCCAGAGTTAATGACTAGGGGATGTTTCATGATGTCGGTTGACCTTAGAGACGCTAATTTGCTTACCCCCATAGCGAGTAAATAAAAAAAACTTCTCAGATTTGCATTTGAGGCAAAAATCTTTGAGTTTCAAAGTGTGACGTTTGGACTCTGTGTTGCCCCTTACACATTTACCAAACTACTCAAGCCAGTTGTACAAAAGTTACAAGAAATGGGAGTCATTTCAATTATTTATTTAGATGACATATTGATTACGTCTTTTTTGAGGTTTATGTTGAACAGCATTGATTTTTTAGTTCAACTACCAGAAGGAAAACGGGAATCTATCGGCCGATTAGTGAAAGGTTTTGAAAATAAACGGGAGTGTAAATTAAAGAGCTGGTACAGCCGATTGGTGCCTTAGTTGCTGCATGTCCGGCAATTAACTACGGTTGGCTTTACATGGAAAGACTAGAAAGCGAAAAATATTTAGCACTAAAAATATCCGAAAACAATTTCAAGGCAAAACTGAAAATTTCAGAGAAAATTGAACTGGACTTAACTTGGTGGTTAACTAATTTGAAGTCGTCAAGTAACCCTATTAGAGAACAAAAATATGCAGTAACGATTTTTAATGATGCCTCACTAACAGGTTGGGGGGTTTATTGTGATAGTGAAAAAGCGCATGATTGGTGAAATAGTAGTGAACAGGGATGTCACATTAACTATCTAGAATTGAAGGCAGCTTTTTTCAGTTTGCAATGTTTTGCGAAGGATTATCGTGATTATGAGATATTACTAAGGTTGGACAAAACAACCGCCATCGCATACGTTAACAGAATGGGAGGAATCAGATATCCGAGACTCACGCAACTTAGCTCAGGAGACAGAATGGGAGCTGGCAAATTGGGCTTGCAAACAATAACAGGAACATTTTTGGAAATTTGACTTAGATTTATTTGCATCTAGAACGAACACAAAATGTCAAAAGTTTACCGCCTGGCATAAGAACTCACAAGCGTGGGCAGTAGATGCCTTCACACTTTGCTGGTCAAATTTGTTCTTTTATGCCTTGTCTTCTTTCTCCATGATTTTAAAAATGCTAGGAAAAGTTCAGGTCGATAAAGGTGAAGGCATTGTCGTGGGCCATCATTAATCATCACAACCCTAGTACCCGGTTTTCAAATCATTAATAAGTTGCCAACCGATATAGTTCCAGCCTAATGAAAGATAATTGTCTTGCCCTTATAGGAAAACGCGATGTTGGCGAGTCTTACCCTGGTTGCAGCACAATTATCAGGGAAGGTTTCAGATTCAGAGGAAAAGCAGATGAATCCATCGATATTAGTTTGAAGTCAGTTACCGAAGCCACTCTGAAGTCGTGGGATTCAACTATGGTGGATTTTTTGTCAGAAAAACAAGACTCATCTTTTTTCCAGCCCGACGTCAATCATCTTGAAATTTTTCGCGGAGACTTTCGAAAAAGTAAAATCTTAAAGAACGTTGAATATATACAGATATGCTTTATCGGTCATGGTGGGTAATGAACTAGGTAAGGATCCTCAACTAGCCAGTTTTTTTGTTAAGAGAGTGGCTACTTTGAGACCTTAAGCGCCTAGATATTCGACAAGATGGGACCCGGAACCTATCTTGGTGTACCTGGCTACTCTTCATCCTAATGAGGATATATCTCTAGAACAACTTACCAAAAAGCTTGTCATGCTTCCCGCTTCAATAACGGCTCAGAGAGTGCAAACTTTAGGGAAGATATCAGTTGAAAATATTACCACTTCAAGTGAAAACTTTATCCAGATAAAAATCCCTGAGAGGTTGAAGACTCCAGGCAAAAACAAATGTCAGCCAGTGCTCAACATGCCATATTTCATGGAGCAGCCGAAACTCTGTGCTGCGTCTACTCTTCGAGTTTACATCGGCAGGACAGCATCCCTTAGGCCAGAAAATTAAAATGTCGGTAGACTCCGTATCACCTACAAAAAACCGTATCACGAGGCAACTACACAATCTATTAGTCGATGGATCAAGGAGACCCTACACAAAAGTGGGATAGACACCGCTTTTTTCATTGCTCACAGCACGAGGCATGCTCCGACGTCGGCTGTACTCAGAAAGGATTTGAGCATTGATAGAATTCGCCAGACAACAGGATGGACCTCAGGGTCAACGGTTTTTGCTCGGTTTTAAAACTGACCGGTAAGACAAGCTGAACATTTTGCGGAGGCCATCATTCGAGATACCACATAAGCACTTTGTGTTTTTTTTTCAATTTATTCTTCTTCATAATATATTACAAATGTATTTTACTCGAGATTATCACATTCATAAATATCAATAAATTAGTTAAATCGCAATTTTGTCTTTAAACACCTACATAATTGATCTATAAGGAAGAGGCAGCTAAATACAATTGAGAGATTGAACGAACTTTCCTTAAGTGAAGTTCAATCGCAATTGTGTGAGCTGCGTCGTTCGAATAGATCAAACCCACCCGTTTAAGGAAGAACGGAATGATTGTTCCTTTAACCACACTCAATTATGAGAAATACTTATAATATTGCGATTTAAATAATAATTTAAAATAAATGACAAGTCAAGTTGGCGGCACAGGGGCGCCTTCTAGCGAGGGCACTTCAAACTTTCTTTGAATTTAAAATATCCGTGCGGAACGAGCATTTACTACGTGTTTATATAATTAATCTATTTGGACGGGGCAGCTAAGACAATTGCGATTGACCTTCACACGGAAAAAAAAGTTTATTAAAATTTCTTGAACTATTTCAAGAGTCGGGGATGAGAGCTAACCTTGAACAAATTTTCTATATTCTGTATAACTTTCAGGATTTAATTTAGAACTGTTAATTACTTTGGATGTTGACACAATTTGAATTTTAAAACAGTTCTCGTAGAATACGTGCCAAACGACCTGGTGCACGTTCCGGTGCATCCTGATCGTCGACTCACCATTGGTAGTTATTTTGGCTATGGATACAATTTAGATTCTAAAAAAGTTCTCGTGGATGACGTCTTGGATGACCTTGTGCACGTTCCGGTGCACCCGGGTAGTGGATTTAATATTTAGATATGTGTCGGTTATTGGCAAACTTAATATTTTAATTTTCAACGCGTGCTAATGTTCTCTAAGACTTGAATTCTTTCTTTTCGCGCGGGAGCGATGCGGAAAAGTCGCTGCCTGCGCACAGTAGCGACTGCGCAGCTACATTTTAAAGAACTGAAGTCTATAGATCTTGTATTGAAGTTGTTCACAAACACTCAATACTTCGAATCGAGTTTCTATGAGATTTTCCAACATTTTTTGAAGAATTTTTCTATACATTTGACTGAATTGAGGTATTTACACCTTATAATAATGTGATTACAAACTTTCAATACCTCAATTGTGATTTCTACGAAAGTTTTCAGCGTTCTTTCATGAATTTCTCTATATATTTTATTAAACTTTTTCAAATCGGAGTTCAATATAAAGTTTACAGAATCCTTGTAGAGATATTCTAGGTTTTTTCTAAATTAAATCCTGAAAGCTATACAGAATATAGAAAATTTGTTCAAGGTTCGCTCTCATCCCCGACTCTTGAAATAGATCAAGAAAGTTTAATGAACTTTTTTTTTCCGTGTAGAGCAGCTTATCAGCACTTCTTATAACACCCCTGGATTGTTCGCAACAAAGCACATCCCCCTTTGCGGTCAATATCTTGGACTCTTAAAATTAAAAATTGATGAGCGTGAGAAATGCACCACTCTTAGGCTTCGTCACCGAGTGTATAGTACATCCCATTGGGATAGCGAAAGTTATAACTCGTGGCTTGCATTCACTTCTTTATAACTATGTGATAAAAATATTTGTTCTTATATGAAATATTTTCCAATTTATTATTACATTGTCAGTTAATAAGATACACACATAAAATAATATGAGTATGGTTGCAAGCTTAAATTATACAGTTGAATCACTTAAAAATAAATTTCCATTGGCAATGAATTTGAAATGTTCCCTTTGAAACATCAATTAAATTTGAAAAAATTTCATTTTGAATACAAAGTTCTTGCATGATTTTATTTGTACCTCAATTTTTTTCCCCCAGATCAATTTCGAAACAGGCTTGGCGAATTATAAAGCTGATTTAAAAATATTCAGTTATTAATCCTTCTTCGAAATTTTTCAATTATTTTTCCATTTTCAATTTTGAAGATTTGAAAGATGTAAAGTTTTAATCTCAAAAGCTATAAGTGTGATATTGTACCATTTTTCAGCAATTCAAATTTAAAAATTTCAATTCTTAACGTTCTAAAATGTGAATGGTGGAGTTTTACTTTGTAAAATAGAATACTTTGCTATTTTAAATGCATATTGAATCTTGTAGAAAATTTGTCTGTAAAAAATCCCACTGTTGAATTTTTTTAGCAACTTCGTCTCGGTAAAATTTAACTGTTGAACAGTCAACCAAGAAGATGACTTTTCTACGAAAAAAGACATATTTTCAACAAAATAGATGAATTTTCTACAAAACAGATGAATTGTCAACTGAGAAAGAATACATTTGCCAATAAAAAAAGGAATATCCGAATTTTCAGTGAAAAAGTTATTTTCAAAAAAAAAAGAACGAAGTTTCAACTGAATACATGAATTTTAAACCAAATACCTGGTAGTAATTTAATACTTAAAAAGATAAATCATCCAAAAATGGAATAGTTAAATTTTCAGTTTCCAATTTTTTGAAAGTATACAGTTATAAGTGTTCCTCTAAAATTGTTTTATTTCAAATGCTTATTCAAAAATAAAATCGCGCTAAATAGTTAATTTTTTAAAATAATTAAATCTTCAGCGAAATATGTAGTTGAATTTTTAATTAAAATGATGAATGAGTAGAGCATCAGACCGAGAGTCTGAAAGACCTGGGTTCGGATCCCAGCGGAGCTGAAGATATTTTTTTGACAACTTATAAAACTCAATAATCAATAGATATTTAAAAAATATTGAATTTAGACCAAGTAGACAAAAAACAGTAACATCATACTATTTGCTACATTTCGCTGGTCGAGAAACCATAAAATCAATTAATAGAATAATGAATCTTCAACGAAAAAATTAATTTTGAACAAAAAAGTTCAACTTTCAACCAAGTATCACAGTGGGCCCGGATACCCGATTCCGTGGCCAAAAGTCCAATCATCAAACTTTCGAATTCGTACAAAAGAAACAGGTCATTGTAATCAGTGATAATTGAGGTATCTTATAAATAAATAATAGTTCAATTAATAAAATCCTACTCTGTTGGCAGACATGCAAAGTTAAATATGTTTTAAAAATTCTTCATGTATTCTTCGTTAAAACATTTAATATAGTTATGGACCCGTTAATTTTTTTTAATGTTTCTTTTTTCTTTATCACCCTTGGACACAAGGAAGTTAAAAAAAATGTTGAGTGAATAAAAAAAAAATGTATATAAAATTTCTGCCACATTGATGTTAGAAACTAATTAGTACTTTGGTAAAATACTTTCTTTCATTCGCCAATAACACGAGATAACGCATCATATCAAAAATTTTCAAATTCCATTGTGTTCATTATAATGTATACTTTATGGTAGGGGTGCTCACTTTTGCCCATTTTCAAAAATAATATAATAATCGCAAATAATAGAGTCAGCATCCGAGCGCCAAGAACTGATCTGTCTGGCTGAGTTGCCCGAGCCGCCACATATGCAAGCACGCACTCGTCTTTTGTTTTGCTGTGTTTTTCACTTGTTTTCCAGTATTCACTTTGCTTTGCTTCGAAATCTTATTCAAAGTTACAAGTTTTCACTTTTTCTTTTCGTTGACTTTTTTTTCTCTTGGATTCGATTATATTGTATACAATGCCAACATTTACCACAAGAGAAATTATTGACTTTCTAATAAATAATTCCCTTGATTCGAAGGTTCATTACATTATATCAAAACTGAATTTGAGTATTGAAAATATCCCAGAGTCAGACGTAAAATCTTCAATGAAGAATATACGATCTTTGAAATGTAGACGTGATGAAAAATGTCAAGCTGCGAAAAGAATGTCAGCACGATTTGAATTAAATAATGCTGAATGGTTAAATTCAAATTTTTCTGTTCCTTTTTTATTGAAGTACAAGATTCTGCTACCTCTTCACACTTCGGCCGCCCAGCATCGCTTAATTTTTCTGAAAAATCTGATCATTCAAAACATCGAGAAGTTTCTAAAATCAGTGCTGAGCTGAAACATGATCCCCTAAAGTTAATTATGGCTTGTCTTCACGCAGCGAAACAATCTGGAAATAGAGAATTGTATTTGATTTGCGATAATATTTTAGAAAATTCAGAAACCCCAAGCAAAATTAAGAAAATATCGAGTGAACCATCTATCTCACTCAGAAAGAAAACTGCCCTAGCAGATTTTGCGTTTTTGTTTGAAAATTCACTTTCTAAGAAAGCGTATCAAAATGTAGGTTTAGAATCAAAATCATGTGGAGCAGATATTTGGCCTACATATAATGATATTAGAGATGCTAAAGAAGAATGCAGGACACAGAAGGAAAAAGTTTCTATTTCCAAAAAAAAAGCTGAGACAACCCTTCAAGCTTTATTGAATCATACTACAAAACGAATTACAAATTTGCGAGCAGAAGTGATTATTCAGCTCTTGGGGTTTCGACGGAAGTTCCGGTTATTCGTGTTTGAAAAAACTACACATCAGCAGAAGAAAACATTCCGCAGAGTGATCAAAATTTATTTGTTATTACAGCTACTCCATTGCGATTTTTAACCGCAAATAGCATCACACTATGAAATAATAAAGCATCGCAATCGCCAAGATCTTGTCGTCCTCTTACTATAGAATACACTAAAGAATCAGCAGATGTTGTTTTGAAGCCAAAACAGAATGTTGATGATCAAATCGACAAACTACAAGTTCTTGAGGTTAAATTGGACGATGATCATTTTATTCGTATCCACTTTTCTTTATTTCTTACCTTAATATATGGTAAGGTATTGAGTATTATTACTAATACTAAGTCGATGCAAACATGTCCCATGTGCCATACAACTCCGAAAATGTTCAATACTCTCAACAACAAATATAAGGGAATCTTTCTGCCAGATCCGAAATCTCTGCTGTATAGACTCTCTCCACTTCATGCGTGGATCAGAATCTTCGAAACATGTTTGCATATTTCTTACAGGGCTAACATCAAAGTCTGGCTAATGGGAAGTGTTAAACATAAAGAAGAATGTATACAAAGAAAAAAGCAAATACAAAGTATTCTTTGGGAGAAGCTGAGAACAATAGTGGACAAGCCAAAACCAGGTGGCGCTGGTACCATTAATGATGGCAACACAGCATGAAAGGCTTTTGATATGCCAGAGCTTCTTGCGGAATATCTTAACCTAGATCTTAAGTTACTTTGTAATTTCAAAACGATTTTAATCACCCTCTCTTGTCATCTTACAATTGACCCAATGAAATTCGAAATATGCAATGCGACTGCTGAACTCTACATTCAGAACTACAATTTGTTTCTTATGCCATCGACACTGCATCAAATTCTTATGCATGGTGCTGACGTCATAAGAACAAGTGTTCTTCCAGTGGGTTTACTCGCTGAGGAAGCTTCTGAATCTAGAAATAAAAATTATTAAAATGACAGATTGTCTCACAGCAGAACTTTCAGCCGCAAAGCAAACATAGAAGATATGTTTTACAGAGCTATGGACAGCTCGGATCCAATCATATGTTTCCTTAATCTTCAATCCCGAAATAAAAAGAAAAATGCGTTAACCTTACTCCGGAGGTGAGAGATTTATTGAAGATTTCGCAAGAGGACGAATTGTGTTATTCGGACGTAGAAAGTCATCTATTTTGTATTTGTATTTATTCATTTCCAGAAAGTCCCTAGGGCTAATGAGACATCGAAGGATATTGTTTATTTGATAAAGTTAGGAGAATTTTCAACAAAATAAGGTCCGTTGTAGTAGCCTCCCCCCTACAACTTAATTTTTGGATTTATCCCAACCCATTCGGTTGCACCATAATTTGCTAATTGCAAAATAGTTACTTTTTTCAATAAAACTTTAATCTTTTAAAGTTTTAATTTAGTTTTTAAACTTAAGAGCATTTGGGGTGCAATCAAATAAGTTTGGGTGAATGCAAAAAATACGTGGTAGGGGGGGGGGGGCTGCTGCAGCGGACTTGAAAAATAGTTAAATTTTCAACCAAATAGATGGTTCTCCAAGTAATAAAATTAATTTTTAACAAAATAGTTAAATCTTCAATCAATAAAATTAATGTTCAAAAAATTATTTAAACTTTCAACCAAGTATTTCAATTTTCGATGAAAAAGCGAGATTTTTAACAGACATTTTCAACTAAAAAAGATAAATTTTCAAGAAAGAATGGAATTGCTACATTTTCAGTAAGCAATAGTACATTGTGTATCGAGGGCATAAAGAAGGCTATTTTGACAAGTGTGAACTTGCCGCTCGAGCGGAGCGAGGACGGCAGTCACACGAGGCCAAATAGGCGTACGCCCTTGTTACATACTATACTTTTTGTCCTACCCTCCTTGAAAACAAGCATGTGAAGCAGATAGAGGATGTGTGGTGTACTTGAAAATTTTAGATTATAAGTGAATGGAAGAAATAGCGTATATTGCAGATGGGGACTGTGGGGTCCAACGATCCCATTTTTTCAAAGATAAAGACTTCCATGAAGTCGTCAATGCTGCGCCGTTTCTATATAGTGCCGCAGACAGGGCCGCAGAACAGCTTGTTCTTCTATTTGATTCCTGCCACACTACACATGGCCTAGCATCACTAGCACCAACAACCCCTTCATGGTAAATTCTACGGCATTATACACAGAGAAGAGGTATCAATAGGTCTGTCCAACATGTTTCTCAAGTCTGCTGTATTGAGATCGGAGACTGAGAGATTTCTTTTTGCCTGTCAAGACGGCGTTTATGAGACCTTAGTTTACCGCAAACTCATGATTAATGTCCCTGTAGGCGATACCAACTGCCGGGCCTACAAGCAAGAGCCAAAAACACTTGGACATTTTCTCAGTGGATGTTCAAAGTATGCATGCTACGGGTACATAGGGAAACACAATGCGGCTCTAAAAGTGTTATATTACCATCTTAGGCACTTCTGTGGTGTTGATCTATTGCCCGTCTTGTCGTACGCCCAGGGGGAACTCGAGTCCGTCGTGGAGGATGATCAGTGTAAGATCTATTGGAATTTCTCATTCTTCACCACTCAACGTATCAGTGCTACAAAGTCTAGACATTTTTCTCCAAGGTCTTGAGCGAAAATCATTTACGTGATAGCAAGGCTACAAAGTCCATCTTGCAGTTCTCATAATCGGCTGTCTTAGAGGTATGAAAGCTTCATTTCTCAGTCAACTCAACAAAATTCCGGATGCAAAAAGCTGTACTTTTGCTTCTGGGATCATATCATCTGGTCCATCAGCACTGTTTCTCATAACATTCTACAAAGATTGGTAGCTCTAAAAAAGTATCCAGAGGTGAAGCTTTCATCGCCAACTATGCCGTCTGCCGCATAAGGTCAAGCGCGGCTAGAGACCGGACTCCAAGGAATAGTGTTGTACGAAGTCTCTTGCGTAAATTTCCTCCTCTTGCTCACCTTCTGGCATGGTTTATCGGCTGTATTAGGTGCAAAATATGTAGCATGGTGTAGTTTGGAGTTTGAATTTTATGGCTGTTATCCTTACACGGGGGCCGCGAGATTTGAAAATGACATGAGTCGCTTTTGAATGCTTTCTTGAAGCTACCATCTAACACTTCACAGGTTTATAGTTGCCTACTTCCTGATGGTCTAGGAAGTTTATCACAATGCTTTCTGAGCAGCTGCCAGTACCCTACTGACTCCTAAATGTTCAAGATGTACAGTGCATCTTGCGTGCACATTGCCTGTTGCCGAAATCACGATAGGATGAATAGATGCAAGTTTCACATTTCTCCATATTGTCTTTAATTTATGCCTGAGCTACTTATGGATCTTGGTTGTATAGTTTTTGCTTGCAAATTCCGGTTAAGTGGGCAGGCAATATCGATGAGATATCGACTCTTTCGTCTTTTTTCTTACGCGTCACGATGTCATTTCGGGTTGATTGGCTCGGATATAATGATCCTTCTGGATAGTAACATCCCAATATAAGATGTAATTTTCGTTCTCTAAAAGGGGCACTAAAATGCACATATATATATAAAGGCATCCATTCTGTTAAGAGTCCTTGGTTTGGGGCAAGTTGTTGATATGCAATGCCTACCACATCATTATGTCTGTGCGTATATTCTCCCTGTGCCATTACGCAACAACAATCAATAATTTGCTCGATGGATTCTTTAGTTTCTCCACATAATCACTACCTGGTAACCACGTTCTTATGTAATACATCCTTATGATAATTTATGGCGCAACATATTTATTTGAAGCGCAACATCTCGTTTGCTGTTAAAATAGTCTTGCAACTGTATAGCTTTTAAATTTCACAGTTTCTTGGAATCTACAACGCCCCTGCCCTCTCTATGTCGTGGTAGAACTACCACCCTTTCAATCCCCGAATTACTGTGGTGCATTCGGTGCTTCGTCATTTTGACGCGGATGGTATTGTTTACCCTTTCAAGGTCGGTGTTCGACCATTCGATGAATCCAAAAGAATACGCGAGGACGGGGATGACATAGGTGTTGATTCCCATGATCTTGTTTATCGAGTATAGAGAATTCTTCAGAGCCAATTTGAGTCTTGTAATGAAGGTAGCCATTCGGTTTTTCTTAACAGTCATATGCTGAATACCCTTAGATTCGAGAATATCCACATATTTATATGAATCGTCTTCTGCCATTGTCTCGATGTCATTATGATTTTCATTCTCTAGCTCTGTAACCCCTAATTCTCCTCTCATGAGGCGCACTGGTCTGCATTTGTCTAATCAAAACTCTACAAGGATATCATTGGAAAACTGCTTCGTCACATCAATCACTTGCTGTAGTTTCTGGTTTGAACTAGCGTATAGCTACAGTTCTTCCATGTACAGTAGACGGGTCAGTTGATGACCATCCTCATTATCATATACTTTGAACTCATGAGAAATGCTATTTAGTGTTTTGCTCAATGTTGAACAGAACCATAATGCACTGAAGAAGTATCGATCCAGTTATCCTAGGTTGTCCATGATCATAATACTTCATTTTTGTACCCCAAAGCATCATGGAACGACTTAAAAAGTCGATGATGCGTTGGCAGATTTGTTGATTTTTAAGATTTCAAGCAAATAGTCATGTGTTACGGAAGGAGATGCTTGCTTGTAGTCAATGTATGCCACATTCAAGTTTCATTGATTACGTGCTTGCCTCATGGCAACAGCGTCTATGGTTGTCGCCTTAGTTAGTCACCTTATCACACAAAACTACCAGGCATCAAGTTGATGCGGCAAATGGATCAAAAGGATGCAACGTTTTGATACCTATATTCATGATCAGCTTGATTCGAGTTTCGAGATCAATCATCTGTGATAAAATTTCAACTACTGAACACATTATAAAATTATATAAGCCTCTTACTTGAATATTGAACAATTGTTGATGATCGTTTGAAATTTAATTGTTAATCAAATTTTGAGGAAAAAAAATCATTTACTTAGCTCCGTTTATTCAAATTTATGATCACTGAGGTTGTGGAAGTTTGTTTACAAATGTCAGGAAATCTCGATCAAGGATCGATTATTATCGATGTGCAGAACTTGAATTTGGCAGAAAGGAATGTTTTTTGAAAATCGTCAACTGTCATTCTGCTTTGTATACTGATGCTAATACGCCCTGAAGTTATTCTCCTTAATTTCCGTTGATCTTCTAAAGCGAATCATATTGGGTTGAAATGCTAGATCAAAATAGCTGCAACAATTTGATACCCCAAGTTTTAGTGTCATTTTATTATTATGTATTATTATGATGAAGCTCATTTTTCTCACAGGTTTAAGATGGTTACAGCACAATATGTTAAAGGCGTTTTTTGCTAGAGTTCGATTTTTGAATAGCCTGCACGCGCCTGTCCCGGTATATTTCATCAGGCATGGACACATTTTTATAATTCAATCATAAGAGTAGTATGCCCAATTTGGCATATTGAGAAAAGCCTGGTTTTTAACTCCACCATTCACGGTTTGGGTTACAGTCGAGTATAAGATGGGGGAAAATTCGAGGAGTGAAAGTAGGGCAAACTAGGGAAAATGAGGAGAGGAGAAGTAGGGGAAAGTATGGGAAGAGAGAGAGAGAGAGAGAGAGAGGGGGGCCTTTACGAAAAAGAAGTATTTTTAAGTATTGGATCTAATACTTTTTCGCGAATAAGTATTAGAAATCCAACATTTTTCGCGAAAGAAATACTGGATCCTATATTTATCAATACTTGTTTTTCATAAGGGAAGGAAGTGAAGGAAGGGGTAGTAGGGTAGTCCAGGGGACTTGCGGAGGTGGAGGGAGTGGTGAGAAGTGAGGGAGGGAGAAGAGGAGGGGGATACAAGGAAATGTGAGGGAAAGTAGAGGAGGGAGGCGAATTAAGGGACATGATGGGAAGGGAGAGGTAGAGAAATAAGGAAGGGAGAGCAAGGGAAGAGGGATAGTAGGGAAAGTAAGGGAAAGTAGAGGAGGGCAGAGGAGGGAGTTGAGGAAGTGGGAAGAGGGGAATTATAGGAGGAGAGGGAATGTAGGGGAAAGGAACTGGAGAAGAGGAGAGGAAGATTTGAACTAGTTTAGTAACGTCTGAATAGGCTACAAACTTTTCAAATAATTCATTTTTTAAATTCTCAAATCACCAATATCCGTTTCATCGGTAATTTCAATGTTTCGATGTTTCAATTTTATTATGACATCTGACGTCATCACTTGTACAGTATAACTGTTGAATAGTTCTGGAATTTGCAGAACGCTAGTTTTTGAAACGGCCGACTTGTTCATAATTAATCATTCAGAGAATAGTAGAGTCGTGTAGAGACATGAGTGTCGAGGAGTTCATCGAGTTTATAGTATAAGATGGCTCATACTCATACTAATACCAATACTAATGGAAGTTGAATAATTTATTTACTTCAATTAATAGTTTGAAAAAACTGTACCTGTTAATAAATTGCATTCAACAAATAATTATTTTTCGTACATGTGTGCTTTTAGTTAATGGTTGTCTACTGTAGGTTCATTATCTACTACAGGGTGGTCTCTTTACACGATTACGTGCACCATTTCGATTTTCACACTATTTACTTAAGAACAAACCTTCGATGCTTCTGAAACCCTCGTAGTAATCTTGAGCCTTTGTGTAGATACTCATTTTTTCTAGTATCAGCACCATAAAGCATTAGATTTTAAATCATCAATTTTTCTAAGCTCAAGAAAGAACTATCCTCAAATCATCAAAATATCTTATTATTATTATTGTGAATATAAACGCACATAATACGTTTAAATACGTTTATGATACGTTCTATAGAACATATTATGTTTTCCCTTGAAGTCGAAACTTTGTCCGATCAAGGCTGGATGGAACGTTTTTACCAGCGAATATTTAATACCCAAGAAAAGCTTAACTAGGGTAAGAATTTTGATAGGGTGAAAGAATCGGAGAAAGGGGAAAATATGATTATCTACATTTGAAATAATTTCTATCATGAAGAAGTATGAAGAGAACTATGAGTGATCTTCCGTGAAATATAGTTGGTTATAAAAAAGGACGTTTGGTACGCTGCAAATAGCAGATTAGTGAATAGAGTCAGTCATTTTCTTCTGTTTGATGCAAGTTTTTCCATCACGGAAATTTGCAGTCAAGTCTAAAGAAGCGAAGATAGTGTCTGGTACATCAATTTGTTCAGAAACAAACCTACGAGAAACTGCTACAGTAAATTAAGCATTTGTGAATTTCGTTGGTGGTGTTACATCCTGATCCTAGGCATCATTCTCACCCTCAGATTTCAAAGGTTCTTGTTCCTTTGAATTATCCAATATTTCACTGCCTGTAGGTTCTGTAGCAATTATCAAATTAGTATCCACATCAAAAAAATCTTTACATTTTACAACTGTGAATTCTAATCTTCTTTGAAGATCAGTGCACTCTTCAGAAATACCATAACCGCAGAATGTTAGTCCTCTTCCTGTGACATCAGTCCAAGCTTCGTTTAAATAGAAAATGGCACAAAAAAATTAAAATCAGGTATCTATCTTTTCTCATCCGAAGCCTTGAGAATGTTTCTTATGATTCTCTTTCGGTAATTAACTTTAAGGTTCTTGATAATTTCTTGATCCATTGGTTGCAATTTTGCAGTAAAATTCGGTGGTAAGTAAACCACTTTCATGGCTTTTAGTGTTTGCATCAAGACTTTTGAATGAACCGAATAATTATCCACAAATAGAAGACCTTTCCAATCGTATCTTTGAAATTTGTGATCAATTTTATTAAGCCAGTCTTCATATATTAAACTGTTCATCCAAGATTTTCTATTGTTCTTGTAAAGCACTTGTAATGACTCCCTTGAAACATTGCGGATTTTTCGATTTGCCTGTTACCAATAACTTTAGTTTTTATTTACCAGGCATATTAATGCAGACTATAATAGTAACACGACCTTTTTTCTTCTCTCGACCATAAAAAATGGTCACATGCAATCGCCTATATTATAAATATTGATTTTTTAAAGTATATTCTTCCAATAATCGAGGAATTCGAATTATCAAACTTCCAATTATCGAAAGATATTAACATGGGAATCGCCGAGTTAGAACCGAAGCCAAAAAAAGTTCGAATTATCGAAAATACGTATTATAGAGGATCGTATTATATAACGAGGCCAGTAGTTCAATTGGAGGTAAAAGGAGATTTTTCACCGTAAAAAGGGATTTCATTTATTATTAAAAACTTTGTATGTAATATGAAAATCTACTGAATACTGAATGAAAGCTAATTTTTTCTGCTAGCTTTGAAAAATCTATTGAACACTTCAGCACTTTTTGCTGATAAAAATACATCATAAAGAATTGGAGATAATCAAAGATTGAGAAATAGAGGGACAGCAGAATTGAAGAATAATCATGTTTAAATTGTTTTGAACGTTTTTTTATTATTAGACAGACTTTGATTCCTTCTTCTCATAACTTTTTTCAAGTGTATTCTTTTCACTACATAACCCTGAGTTTGAAGAACACAAAAATGAATATTTGAAACAATTTTTCTCAAGTACGCAGCTTAATAACATACACTACGCTAAAATCTAACTATTTTTGGCTGAAAATATTTTCTGGCTGAAAAATGTATTATTTGATTGAGAATTCAATTATTTGTTAAAAATTCAAAAATTTTCAACCAAGTGTTCCTTTCTAGTTTAAAATTTAACTATTTTCGTAGAGAATTGAACTTTTTTTTGTAGAATATTTGTAAAAAATTCATTTTTTTGCGTTTTTGACTTAAGAATGCAACAATTGAATTGATTTTTTTTTATCTTGATGGAAAATCTTGTTTGGTTCAAAATTCAACTATTTGGTTTGAAAATCTTTTTTTTTTCTTGGAATTTTGTTGGAAATTCGTTTTTTATATTCAACTAATAATTCAACAATAATATTCAACTAATATTTCAAAACTTCATTTTCTTTATTGAAGATTCATCATATTAGTTGGAAAATCATCTCTTAGATTTTAAAATAAAACAATTTGGATGCCATTTTTTTCCTCTGTTGACAGAAAAAACTGTTTTGGTTGAGGATTCAACTATTTTGTTGAAAATTCGTTTTTTTTTAGAGAATTTGACAATTTTTCATTTAAAATCAAAACCTTTCAAATTTAAAACATCAATTATTACATTTTTCATTT
>CAKNXH010061496.1:25659-66757 GCA_932178445.1 Andricus quercusramuli
ATCAAAACCTTTCAAATTTAAAACATCAATTATTACATTTTTCATTTGAAAATCATTGTTTCATGGTTGAAAATTCAAAAATTTGAATGAAATTTTTTTTCTAGACTGGAAAATCTCTTTTGGTTTAAAATTAAACTATTTTGTTTAAAAGTCATTTTTTTTGTTGTTGAAAATTTATCTCTTTTGAGATTCGATTTTTCATGTACTTAACAGTTTCTGATTTAAAATTAAAATCTTTCTTGGTTGAAAATTCAACTACTTGGTTAGAAGTTCAACTACTGTATTGAAGATAATTTTTTTTTTTAATTCTACATATGATATGAAAAATCATCTCTTCGGATGAAAATGTACATCTCTTGCTGAAAATTTGTCTTTTTTGTTGAAAATTCATATTTTCGGGTTGAGAATTCCACTATTCTGTTTATAATGCAATTCTTTACTTGAAATATCAGGACCTACAATAATTTTATTTTAAATAATTTATCCTCCTATTATCGTTTAAAATCTCCATTCGAAAACTGGATAAAAATTCTCGATCTTAGGTTTTCTTTGTATATCGAAAATTCAACCATTTTGTTGAAAATGCAATATTTCTACTTGGAAAATTAGGATGCATTAATTTTAACTAAAAAAATGTATTCCCTCCTTTTGTCAAAAATCTCCTTTCGAAGTGTCTCGTTTTCTAATGTCTTTTTCTGTTTATAGTTCTTAGAGAATCAATCGAAACCTTTCAAAAAAGGGGGAAAATTATGTTCAAATTCTGAATTTTAGGTGTTGTATGAGATTTTTCAAATGTAGAGGTAAGAAAGGGGATTAGATGAATAGGGGGACGGACAGTAATCCCTGAAATCATCAAATTATCATATTTTCGCATTAGAAAAATATTTACTTCTAAATCAGGCAAAAAACAATTGAAAGAAATCATTCTGAACGATCTGATTCTGAAGTCATCAAATCATCAAATCCTCAAATAATGAATAATTTATTCTTACCTTACAACGTGCTTATGTCTCTCGACCCAGTATTTGATGGCACTTCTCACCAACATTTCTTGCTTCTTGGTGAGGCCATTTGGACCAACCCCTCCATTGAAGGTCATCCCAGCAGTTGGCCTGAAGGTTGCTGTAAAGTCTTGTCGATTACTGTAGATACCTCGAACGTCTAAGTCCAGCATATTGTTTTCACCAGCTGATGGAGGTGGATTATCCCTCAAATGTTCAGCACTGCCAGCCTTGAAAATAATAAAAAAGGAATATTATTATTTCGTGTTCAGACCAATTTTATATTAAATTGGGCAGTATGGCCTCGGTCATGCCACGAAATTATTAAAAAAACGAAGTTATATATTATATTTATAATGATAAATCATAGTTGGCGAACGCCGTAAGCAAGGCTTCACTGTTCGTCCGGCGGTTCTGGACTTTTTCTTGGCGAGAGCGAACCAATTGCGCTAAGTCCCATTCCAGCGACATTGACGGAACGATCCTCGCTAGTGAATCCCCACTCGCCTGCCTCGTGAGTGGTGCGCCGCCGCCAAAGCGAAGTCCATAAAAGTACAGTCCGCGATATTGAAAAACGCAGATCTCCCCCAGCCTCGGTCCAAGACACATCTCTCTGGCTTCTTCACTCCAACCCTTATCCGACAAAAAAATTCAAGCGGAGGACTCGTCTTCCTGGATCTCCATGGATTCCACCAACTAGCAGAACTTCTCCATCACCCTCCCCAGATCTAGACACCCCTCCTCCTCCTCCAACTACATATTAAGCTCTAAAATCGTAAAACCCACCCTTATAGAATAAGGCGCGACCTCGCAATGTAAACACACTTAACTCCCGATATGAGAACCTACGATTCACGATATTTCCAGAATTGATGCCGTGGCGGTTTCAGGATGAGAGAGCCACGGGGCCGAGATGGGAGGCATTGGCTCAGACAAAAACAAACAACAGGAGGGCCGCACTCAGCGCATTAGTTACTTTAGGTTACGTCATCCATCCGAGATAATCAAATCGACCCTCTATAATGGTCAGGTCGGCCCTCTAAGATGATCGAGTCGGCCATCTGATATGATCAAGTCTACATTCGAAGATGATCGATTTAAACCTCTTGTTTTAATGTTCTAGAGATTGTCGCTCTGAACATCAAGAAGATTTTTATTTTAGGCGAGCGGATTACCCTTGTGAAAATAGCGTCAAAGATGACGGTCGCGAGAATCAGACTTAACGCAGTGAAACATGAATCAACTGTCTGATTTCCATTAAATGTTTCAAAATTTTGTAGAAATATATTCATAGGACACGGGAACATCACATTTAGTTAAATCAAATAATAAAAAACCATAATTTTTCTAATGTTGTGAGAGAGCCAGTTAGTGCCTGCATGGACATAAGAGCCAATGATACGTTATCCTTAAGTTTAGTTGTTAAAATGTGAATCAGTATATACAGTCACTAATTAACTAAAATATATATTTTCCCTATATAAAACCATAATTGCAGAGTTTCGATTGAATTTTTTTAGTACGGAAAAAGTAGCATGAAGACATCAGCGTCTAGGGATTTCACAATGATTCGACGATTCGTGGTTTCTGATGCCTAAATTTGCTTCACGTGAAAAATAAGGTGCTTTTCTGCATCCATGCGGATGGATTCGAAATAAGTCCGCCAGCAGGATACACTTTCTTAGTAGATCGCTCCGTCATGATTGCATATTTTTGTAAATTTTCTTGAAGAAGTTGATTAGTTGTAATGCAGGCGGGGGCGTGAGGTACCAACCCCTGGCGCTCAAGCTATAAAGCCTATTGTGCCACACCCGTGTTTATTCTCAAGGCAGTACTCCGAATCCGGTCATCCTTCGCCGAGTGTTTTTGGATCTCGGTGGGTTTTCCGTTGTTATCAACGTTCTGAGATTATACCTCACAGGTGCCAGGTATACCTATCGCACAGTAAACGACGTCCTCCTCTGTTGATCAGGCAAAGTGATCCTCATCCACTCTGCCATTCGGCAGCCCCCCTAACAGGCTAGGGTGTACGGAGCGATCCCTCTGAGGTCATCAGGTAGATGCACAGATTCGAAGCACTGTCCTGGTGTGTTATGTAAGTGTATGTGTGTGTGTTCATTACTCGAAATCGGCCAGCGACCACCGAGCGGAGCTCCCTTGAGAGGGCCGGCCTCTACGCAAGGAGATCGCTGACTCATTTTCGAGTCTTCACAGAATCGGCTTCGACCTCCAAGGCTATTCCCCTCGACATGGGAAACCACCTTGGTACGATACCAGCTTTTTATGAGGGGACCTACAGTTTAAGGTGGGTTCCAAACCACCGAAGACACGGTAGAAGTACATAGAAAAATTTCCATTGGTACCCGGCTCAGGAATCGAACCCCGGACCTCTTGCATGGAAGTCCGACGCGCTATTGTCTGAGCCACCGAGGCTTCTTTCTTGGAGAAAAGTGCATACAAATTTAGTCAGTCCAGATTTGTTTTCTCTGATTCGAAGAAGTTCAAAATCGGGAAAAGGCCTGCCTTCATTGATGCTAAATTTACTTCCCACGTTGCCACGTCTGCGAAATCGTTCTTCTTTCGGATTTAAAGATAAGTCGACATATCGATCATAAATCACATGAAATGCATCTGCTTAAGCCATACGTCTAATAATTTCTTCCATTATTCGACAAACTACACAATTAAATATTTGTAACGATGTAGTATTTAACGCTTACAACTTAGCTATTCCATCAATAGCAACAATAGCAAAGTTTTCAGATATAGAAATTTGATACGCAATAGGATCTGCTACTTCTTTCTCAAATACGTACATCAAGTCTGATGGAACTATTATTCTTATAGAATTGTTAGCATTGAATAATGCGCTCGCAATTACAGTAAGTAGGTGGCTAAGAACAATTTTCAAATCAATATCACTGTTCTACATGGATATGGGAAGTGCTCTTCGATACACGATTTCTGGCGGAATTAAGTTTTTGCACGTCTGCAGAGCCGGCTTAACCAATAGGCTATTGTAGGCTATAGCCTAGGGGCGCCATGGAGTCAAGGCGGGCGGTTTCTGGGAAATGTATGTTTAGTTAAAGAAATGCAATGTGAATCAAGGGGGAATCAGCTTTGCAATTCTACGAAATATGTTTCATTGTTCATTTGAAAAATCTAAACCTTCTTTGCTTTCAAACTTTCGACGGTTTGAGGATTAACGAGGACCTAAGTAATTTAAAAATCGATAATTTTATGGACTCATAAAGTGATTAGAAGAAGGTGTTTTTAGATTGGGGTACATGATGAGTCGGATTTATGACAGGCTCTGTGTTCCGAAATAGATCCAGGTGAACATATGGAAGAGCGATTTCACACCATATTTACTTGAAATTAGGTGAGTATAAAAATATACAATGCATTTGTCATCGAGCTAGGGCCTTTGGGTATTTGAGAATTCATAGAAGTTTTTCGTCATCAGTGAAGGAGGATGCATAATTTCGACTTCAGTTGTAACGTGGATTAGCTATTAGTAAGTTGTGATGCTGTGATCGAAGTGAAAAAGACGTTTTAAAAACCAAACATTTAGTAAGTTAAGTGGCACTCAGTACAAAAAAAGGCTAAAAAAATTGAAAAGGAAGCCAACTTCTTAATGAAAGTGCCCAAATTTAATACTCTCTTCACAATACTTACAAACAAATCAAAGTCAAATAATCTTTGTGCTAGCAGACAATAAAATATAACAGAAGAGTTAAATGTTTCATAAAAAACTAATAAACTGAACGAATTTGTTATCACAGCAGCATCATCATCGACTATATCGGCTGCTTCTATACATAGAAGAATAAAAATATTGATTTTCGAATTTACAAAAATATATATTATTGATAAAAAATGTTGCAAACCGTTTTGCATTGCATTATAACCTGGGTCGCTACAATTTTTTTGATTTTCATTTATCGGCTCTTCCCGGTTCTCCCGCTAAATATTAGTTAGTAATAGCTGATTCCTTTTTCAGATCACTGAATATTTTCGAAGATGTCTTAGCGATTGGATCATAGAATTCTTTGCGGCTTGAAGTATTTTCCTGGAGTAGGCTTGAGACAAATGCAAACAACTTCTTTTTGCCAATACTCAGTACATTCAGCAAGCTATTAAAAACTTCAGGCAGTGCCACAAGTCCACTGCTTATATTCATGCATCAGACATGTGAGATTTCACATACTTCAGAATGTTAACATGACTATCGTCTCTTTTTAATGTATCGTTGAGGAATGAACACCAAGAGTATTTTTAGTTATTGTCTAATGAAGAACTGTGGAATCCTTTCTCGTAAATACAAACTAGATCCGAGAAAGTCATATAAGATAAATTTGATGAAATAATTTAATAAAGGTTTTTATTTTTGATACTTATCATTGAAGATAATTTTATAAGTTAATAAGAAGGACGCGCAGTTCGAATTGAGCGAGGAAGGAAATGTTGTAGAATGTAGCCTGTTCTTCAAGTCGTGCTGGGCAGTTCAATTTTGAGTATAGAAAATTCTAATATAGGTCCGTTTTCCAGAAAAATATGCTACACAACATCTACTATTAGCGGACAGTTTATTTATGTTTCATTACGCTAAGTCTGTTTCTCGTGACTGTCATCTTTGACGCCACTCTTCTAAGGGTTCCGCAAACTTAAAATCCAAAAAATTGTCATTTTCATTCTTAGGGCATCAAAAACTATCGATTAAAAAACAATAGCAACAAGAAAGAGATTGATCACTATGTGAACAAATTCAGAGATGATCCTCTGGCCTGTATAATGGACTCTCAAATATAATCCATAATATAATGTGATAAAATATCTTCTATTTTCCTTCGCCTATTCTCTGTCGTTTGTGTCTCGTCGTACTGTCTGTAGTTTGTTACTTATTATTTATTGTGTTACATTCAAAGTTTGCCTTTTGTTTTTCAGGTATGATTTGTCGCATGTTGTCTATTGTTTATTGCTGATTGGTTATGGTTTATTGTTTTGTTTTCCTTCATAGATAATTGTTTTTATTTGTTTTATGTAATTTACAGTTTGTTAACATTTTTTTTTGTATCGTTTGTTTGTGTTATTGTGCTATGGTTTGTGGTTATTTACTTATTATCATACTAACCTTAAATAACTCACTACTATTGGGCACCACCGTGTCCAAAGTAGCACTCAGCTCCATCAGTGGCTTCATGATCTGCTTCAGATGTTGAAGCTGTTCACAAGCAAACAACAACCACGAACAAAACAGAACATCCAATGAATTCGCATCTGTCATCGTGATCAGCAGGAAATAAAATTGGTAGACCAACATCAAAATATGTTTCATTCCATGCTTGGCATCGAATGGATACCATGCTCGAAGCATCAGTCTTGGGATCTTTAAAAGAAGAAACAAACAAGAAAAATTGATATGTTTTCGATAAACTGTTGCAGCCAGAATAAACAATAGGGTCCTTCATGGAATCCTTTATTTCTAAATTTCCCGAAACCTTGACTCGGATTTTTCTTAAAGATCAAATGATCCCCTATTTTTGCAAGATTGAAAAAAATATATATTTAGAGAACGCCACGGAGGTTTTCATGCTGGTAATTCGACTTTATAAAGCTATTAGGTTCTCATTTCTACAATTTCGACTATTCGTTCTTGTACAATATAGAAAATTCTTTCACAGAGTGACATGTTGCACTCATTGGTCGCAAACAAAATTTGAGGTGAGTATTAACCCCCTTATAGTTGTGATTTTTGATAAACTTGAGATTAAGAAGTCAAATGCATCCCTCAATTTTTTTAAATTATGAAACTTTCAGGAAATATTAGTTGTCCCTTATTGACAATAGTTTCCACTATTGGAATTAAAATTTTAGGATTACTTGTCCTAAAATTAGGAAATAGATTTTTCAAAAAATGAAAAAATCCATGAATTCTTATTAAAGGAAAATCTGTGGTACCTTATGTGTTATATTTGATTGAAAAAAATTGATCTACTTTTCTAAGAGAGTAGAAAAATTTTCCAAATGATTTCCTAAAATTCCGAAAAGAATTGTAGAAGATTTTGAAGGAAAAATTTTCATTTTTGCAAAGATACAGAGTTTTTGAAAAATTCGAGTGAGTTACAGAGATATTTAAGTTTTGAAAAGATTCAAAAACAATGTTTAACTTGAAAAGTTATCAAAATATTTAAGCCGTATATTTTTGACGATTGCGAGCAACGAATTGAGAAGCTTTCTAAGAATTTTGAAATTTTTCAGAAGCCATGAAGTTCTATACAAAAAAGTTTAATACACATTGCCCACAAGACAAAAAAACGTGTTTGTAAATGTTATTCAGAATCATCAAAATTAGGTGAGATAAATTGAAACTCAATATCTCTCTTGACAGTTAGTTTGCAGTTTTCTTGATACAAATTGTTCCTAATAAATGAAATACTACTTTCTACTGATAATTAGATGTTTAATTGAATTGTTCAAGCAATTTATTAACATTTTTAGCATTTTTCTCTTAGAATAGAGTTAGAGTCGCAGTTTTTCTGAATTTTTCAACTTATTTTCAACTTGGCAGTTAGAAGAAGGCAATAATAAATTAGATGGAGTAGGAACCGTTGTTCAAACAGTTAATTATTATAATTAATAGTATTCTCTAAGAATAATGCTAGAAAGTTTCAGTTTTTTTTTAATTGTCCACATTTTGTCCAATTTTTATTTAGATTGACGGAATAATAAATCATTTGAAGTTAACAAACATGATTGTTCAAATCATTTATTATTATTTTTAATAACATTCTCTTTGAATAATGCTAGATAGTTGCGGATTTTTCTGAATTTTTCCACTTTTTGTCAACTTTTCACTCAGTGAGATAATAATTATTGCAAGTTAACAAACATAATTGTTTAAGAAATTTATTATTGTTAAATAATACTCTTCGATAATTGCGAAAAGTTATGAATTCTTCTGAAATTTTTTACTTTGCTTTGGTTTTTTACTCATGAACAAATAATAAATAAATAATAGAGAGACTCATTTTTCAAGAACAATCTTTTTCCTTTTTGTGAATATAATCTTCTGAAATAAAAGATATTTGAAATCTGTTCGAAATATTCTTCAAATTTTCCATATGGATCATACTAAATGTAAATTTTCTTAAAGTACTTACTGAGAGCCTTTTTATTTAAATAAATATTAAAAATAAATACTTGTTCCTAATTGAAAAGTTAATTGTCAGGCAGTGGCTATTTCTACCAAAAATTTCAACTTTTCGTCCACTTTTTTACTTAGTGAGAGGATAATTAATGCAAGTTAACAAAAATAATTGTTTAAACAATTTATTATGTTTTCGATTATCTTACTTTATAATACTAGAAAGCTGCAAATTTTTCTGAAATTTAAGTAATTTCTAGAACATATATTTCTCTTAAATTTGATTAATTCTTGCTTTAATATAACTGAAAAATTAAAAATAAGTTGAAAAATTCTGAAAAATCTTGACTTTCTAACTCTATTCTAAGAGAAAATTACTAAAAGCAATAATAAATTGTTTAGACAATTTATGTAAATATCTCATTATCAGTAGAAATTAGTATATAATATGTTAAAAGCAATCTTTATTTTAAAAACTGCAAGAAAAATTAGCGCCAAAAACTCGGAAAACCCAATTTTTCACTTATGGGTTTTTTTTGGGTCCCTATAAAACAGACTTATGGGAAAATAATTATTCATTTGAATTCTACAGCTAATTATGAAAAGAAATGTTGAGTTTTAACTCGATTCATCTGATATTAACGATTTTGAACAAAATTGACAAAAAAGTTTTTTTTCTTATGGGAAATACGTGTTAAACTTCATGAGGCTTGCAGAACCTCTAAATACCTTCTTTGAAAGGAATTTATATTTTTGTGGATTCGAACAAATTTTAGTTTCATATTTATGTATTTGGTTGTAAATTCGTCTTTTTTGTAGAAAATTAATATTCATGCTTGAAAATTTGACCATCTGTTTGGTTAGAAATGTAACTATTTTGTTGAAAATTCCTTTTTATTTTATTCTTTTTTCTTTATTTAATTTTTGTTTGTTAAAGATTCATCATATTAGCTGAAAATTCATCTTTTTGGTTGAAAATTTACCACTTCTGTTGAAAACTCTTCTTTTTTAGTTGAAAATTCTGTCTTCTAAAAAATTCGTCTTTCGGTTTTAAAATGCAACTGTTTTTGGATGAAGTTTACTAATTTTTATTTAAAAATTGGATCATTTAGTGGAAAATACAACTTTGTAGGTTGAAAATTTAACGATTATGAATAAAAATTCGACTATTTTATTAAAACTTGAACTATTTTGTTGAAAATTCAACTGTTCGTGTTAAGAAGTCATTTTTTCTTGTCCGAAAATTCAACTGCTTTGTTGAAAATTCACCTTGTTTGGTAGAAAAGTTCTTGGTTGAAAATCCAACTGTCTACTGAAAAATTCCTCTTTTTTGCTTGAGAATTGGACTTTTTGGTTAGAAATTAACTGTTTGTGGTTGAAATTAATTTTTTTCTAATTCAAAACTTGACCATTTGGTCGGAAAATCTTTTTTAAAGATTAAAAATCCAACTTTCGGTTAAAAATCCGTTTTTTTTTGGTTGAAGTTTCAACTATTTGGTTGTCAATTCAACTGTTTGTTTTAATATTAACTTTGTTGTTGTTGAAAAATAAGTTTTCTTGCTATAACAAAATCTCTCATAGTATTATATAAATTGAGCGATAGGCTTTGGTGCGCCACATTAGGCGCCGCTACCTTAGGGATCATCAAACGAGTCGGGGTTTCGCAAGATCCAAAATACGTCTACAAGGATAAATTATTCAAATAAAAATTTTTACGACATAATCTAAAGGCAAGTATACCGGTTCGGACAGAGAGCTTCTCTCAGAAAATGTTCTTCTTGTTGTTATTTTTAAAAATCAAAATGGGGTTTTCTTACGCCTAAACCGGCAACACTCGGGCTATTGTGTACGCTTAGCGACAGTCTCCGCGGGCCTAGCTACAATACCCACATCAATCTGTGAGTAGCCTGTCTGCGTCGCTTGGAGAAATATATAATATAATAATATTTCATCATGAAGTAATAATAATATATAATAATAATTTGTCAATAATATAATAACACCATGGTTTTATTAAACACCTGTCGCATTGTAAGAAACTTCCTAGACCATCAGGAAGCAAGTGACTAAGAACCTATGACGTGATACATGGTAGCTCTAAGAAAGCATTCAGAGGCGACTGGTGTCACCTTCAACACTCACGGCCGCTGTGTAAGGATAACAGCGGCAAAGCCAAACTGCAAACTACAGCATGCTTCTAATTTTGTACCTACAACATCATCGTAAATGATTTCAAACAACGTATTGAAATAACTTATAACATCCTGATCTCATCAGTCACTTGACTTAGTCCGTGGCTATGACGAAAAACCGGGTTCACCCGAGAAAAAGTTTGAAAAAAAAAAAAAATAATAACACCCCTACCGAAGGTGTTCTCGCGTTGTCGTCCCGGTAGGGCTTGAGTTTTCCTGTCATGAATTTGACGGCTATGTTGGCCGTAGCATTGCTACTGCCAGGGTTTCCCATGCCAGACAGGCAGATAACGAAGAGGAAAGTGACTAACAGGAACACCAAAACCCATAAATAATAATGAAGCGTATTTTAAAAATTTTTGAACGCTTGTCGCTACCCGAGGATAGTCGGGGCGTCCCTGGAGCCACCGCTGGGGGCCACAGCTTGCAGGACGGTGGTGATGGTGAGCTGCGAGATGGTCAGGCGGATCTCACTAATCAAACAGCTGGCCAGCAAGAGCATCTGCGACATACAGTAAGCAGTGAAACATCAACTGTGTTTGCTGAGGATGCTTTGGCTAGCATTAGCTATTTGCAGCCAACCACTTCAACAGAAATACCGTGGGAGAGCATCAAGTGGGATACCACAGAGAATGAGGAATTGATGCGTCTCTATTATGAAAGTGCGAAGTTTGAAACCTCACGCAAAAAAGGACAAAATTTGAGAATGAAATTTGCCGCAAAGTATCCTCAAATAGAGAAAGTCGCACTGAGAGACCTTATCGCTAAGGTGAAGGATGTCAGGACTAATCTACTCATCTCAGAAGATCGAGCAATGGAGATTAAAAAGCAGGTTGATTTGGAGTGGAAAAACAATGGCAATGAACAGCAGTTAGAGGAAGCTGGGTCACACGAATAAGCAGTGGCAATTGATGTTCTTCCTCAACCTGGTGATGATCCAGCACCACCACATCCTCCGGAGGTAGATGGCCTAATACAACCAGTGCCAGAAGCAGAGGTTCAACAACCAAGGAGGCGATTAAAATGGACATACCATATGAACAGAGATGTGATGCGCTGCTATTTTTTGGCAAAGAAAAGTGGGCAAAGTGCAAGGAGAGAACATCATCGTCTCTTCTTACTTAAGTACTCAGCACTAGCCACAAGAATAAATGAGCAGAATATAGCAGATCAAAAACGCTCAATATCTGTAAGCGAATTGCTTTCGGCTGTTGGAACAGCTGCTATCGAAATGGAAGTGGAACAGACGCTTCCTATTGATGAACTTCCATTGGAAGATGAGAACAACGAGGACTTGATTGCAGCTGAAGGCATAGGTGCTAGGGATGATGAACATCAAGCACCGGATCCACTGAAACCACATCCGGACATTATAAACGATGATCTGAACATGTAGAAACAAGACAAAGGCATTCACTGCCCAAGACGAACATCACAAATGATCTGCGTGCACCAATAGAACACCTGAACAACAAGGTTTTAACTATGCATTTGAGCGGAACACAAACACTAGTGTGCATCCTGCGTTGGCACGGTGTTTTCAGAAGATCATCGTACACCCAGATCTGATACCAGGCTTTATGCTGCAGGGTACTACGTATATGTTGCCTAAAAAACCAGACGCTCAAAATTCATCTGAATTTCGACCGATAGCCTGTCTTCCAACAGTATATAAATGACTTTCAGCTATCATAGCAGATAAGGTATATTCTCACTTCGACGAGAATGACAACCTTACCGAAGAACAAAAAGGATGTTGTAAAAACTCGCGAGGCAGTAAAGATCTAGTCAGCATAGACGCTGTTGCCATGACGCAAGCTCGTAAACATCAAAGAAACTTGCACATGGCATACATTGACTACAGGCAAGTGTTTCCTTTCGTACCACATGACTATTTGCTTGAAGTCTTAAAAGTATACAAATTTTGTCCACGCATCACTGACTTCCTAAGTCGTGCGATGATGCTTTGGGGTACAAGAATCAAGTATTTTGATCATGGACAACCCAGGATAACTAGATCAATAAGCATTACGACGGGCATATTCCAAGGAGACTCCTCCAGTGCATTATGGTTCTGTTTGGCGTTGAACCCACTGAGCAAAACACTAAATAGCATGTCTCATGGTTTCCGAGTAAATGATAACGAGGATGGTCATCAATGACCCATCTTCTATACATGGATGACCTGAAGCTGTACGCTAGTTCGGATAAGAAACTGCAGCAAGTGGTCGATGGCACAAAGCAGTTTTCCAAAGATATCCACGTGGACTTTCGACTAGATAAATGCAGATCAGTGCATTTAATCAGAGGAAAAATAGGGACCACAGAACAATAGAACGATTTCGTGAATGACATCGAGGCAATGAATCCACGGCCATCCACGGCGAACACCCCAAAACGTTAGATCAATATGAAGTGAATAGTGAGGCATCCAATATTTGGCTGAGAAAGGGAGTCCTGTATCCAGAAACGGAAGGATTCGTCATAGCTATTCAGGATAGTGTTGTCAGCACCAGGAATTATCGCAAACACGTGTTACATCAGGACGTGGTTGACCGGGGCCGATTATGTGGAGATACCAACGAATCCATCGAGCACCTTATTGATGGTTGTCGCGTAATGGCTCAGAGAGAATATACGCACAGACATAATGATGTGGCGGGCATTATACATCAACAACTTGCCGTAAACCTAGAACTCTTAACAGAATGGGTGTCATTCTATACATTCCAATGCCCATTTTAGAAAATGAACATTACATCTTATATTGGGATGTGACTATCCAGACGGATCATTACATCCGAGCCAACCGACCTGACATCGTGATGCGAGAGAAAAAAGATGGAAGAGTCTATATCATCGACATTGCTTGTCCGCTTAACCGAAATGTGCAGGCAACCTATAAACCAAGATTCATAAGTATAGCGAGCTAAGGCATGAATTAAAGGCAATATGGAGGAATATGAAACATGCATCTATTCATCCTACTGTGATTTCAGCTACAGGCAATGTGCACGTAAGATGCACTGAACATCTTGAACATTTAGGAGTCAGTAGGGTACTGGCGGTAGTTCAGAAGGCGGTTTTATTAAACACCTGTCGCATTGTGAGAAACTTCCTAGACCATCAGGAAGCAAGTTACTAAGAACCTATGGCGTGATACATTGTAGCTATAAGAAAGCATCCAGAGGCGACTGGTGTCACCTTCAACACTCACGGCCGCTGTGTAAGGATAACAGCGGCAAAGACAAACTGCAAACTACAAAATGCTCCTAATTTTGTACCTACAACATCATCGCAAATGATTTCAAACATCGTATTAAAATAACTTATAACATCCTCATCTCATCAGTCACTTGACTGAGTCCGTGACTTTGATGAAAAAGCGGTTTCACCCGAGAACAATATTGTAAAGAAACATAATAATATAATATCCTCCTTGCTGCCGATAAGGAAATTTTAATCCTTTTCTTAACTGTGATTGCTAACGCAGAGTTTAAACTAGGAAGCATGTTTTACGATTTAAAAGTAATATCTAAATAATAAATTGGATAAGTGGATAATTCCCGAATATTTCCAAAAGCTTTCTGAGGAATTTGGGTAAATTAATTTTAAAAAGAAATTTTGCATAAGGCTGTTGGACTCAAGCTTTAGCCTCAAAATTGAATCACCTCATTTCACTGAATAAATACTAGCATGAAATATTTTTTAGATACGAAGCGTTACTTCTTTTTCGAAGTGTCGAAATGCTTAAGAAAGATTTTTGAAATATTTGTCAAATATCTACTTTTCCGATTCATTATTATTATATATTATTATTATATTATATATTCCTCTAAGCCACGAAGACAAACCACTCGCAGATTGCTGTGGGTATTGTAGCTATGCACAATGACTGCCGCTCCTCGTACATAATAGCCAGAACCCTATATTGTGTTGCCGGTTTCAGGCGCAACAACACTCGATTTATAATTTAAAAAAAAGAACAAAAAAAAAGAAAGTTTTCCGGAAAAAGCTCTCTGTCTAAACCGGTATAATTGCCTCTAGATTATGTCGTAAAAATATTACATGACACAATTCATCCTTGTAGACGTATTTTGTATCTTGCGAAACCCCGACTCATTTGAAACACCTAAATCTGATAGTTGTTTATCTGGAAGTAAAAAATTAATAAAAATATGAAAGAGGATAATTACCTCGACTGTCATTGTTTCATTCGTTGCAGGATCAACGACGTGTTTCACGGATTCACCTACGAAGGTGATGCCGGTCCAGGAAATGACTGTAAGTAGAGTGGCAGCTCCCACACAGAAGAGTAATCTTCGCATTTTTGTTAATGCTATCGAATGATATCTCGCGTTGCTCTCAGCAAAAAGTGGATGACTGTTAGGATTATTCCAAATTGCCAAGGTTCTATAGAAAAGTTTACTCCTCGCAGCAAAGTAAACTATTTTGACAACGCTGTGTGTGAAGAAGAGCATCGTGATCGTATTCGCAGTCAAGTCATCTACATCTGCACTTTCTAGGACTAGGTTGAAGGCCATGCATCCAAATTGGATGAGGATCAGGAATAAGTGAACCTAGAGCGAACGAGAAAATGCAAAGAGTCTTTAATTTTTGCTTTTGAGGTTCGAAATTAGACCTGTGTATTGTTCGGATCAAGTTAGCTTTTTTGAGAACAAACCTGGCTGAGTTCAAGACGAAGAAAACCGATTCGAATACGCCAATTCGTAAGTTTTTCGAATCGACTTTAGACGCGCTCAGACAGTTAAAAAAATCCGATTTGAACAGGACAGATACAATTTTTCCAAATTGACTTTTGACACGCTAAGATTTTAGACTCGAGTTTCGATTTGAATTGGACATTTCGAAAATCATTCGAATCGACTCTCGACGCCCTTAGTAAATTCGAAAACAATCTGATTTGAACTGGACAGTTCGAAAGTCTTCCGATACAATTTTCGAAACGCTAAGATTTTCTATTCGAATTTCGATTTGAATTGGACGGTTGGAAAATCTTCCGAATCGACTTTCGATGTGCTCAGTTTAAATCGAGAAAAATCCTATTCGACAGTCTTTTGAATTGACTTTCGACATACTAAGATTTTTGATTTAAAGTGGACAGTTCGAATATCTTCGAAAGTCTTTCGAATCGTCTTTCGATGCGCTGAATCTGAATCGGGAAAAATCTATTTGAATTCGGCAATTCGATACATATTAACAGCGTAGTGGTTTTGCAGAGTAGGGTTTTCGACCAATCAGATGATTGCAGGGAATGCTGAAAAGTGTTCTGAAAGTGATAAGTTCGAGCCGCGCAGTGACTAGGGAATTATAGTTTTGCGTCTGCGCTCGTGATGTTTCCAAATATTTGAAAAGTGCTTGAAATGTGAAAATGGTGGTTATAATATTTTTCAAAATAAGTAACAACGACGAGAATCAATTTGTGGTAAGTATTGATGTAATGAAATCGAATATTACTATGCTCTTGTCGATAATTTGTGCAAAGAAACTAAATGTGCGATGTTATAAACATATTTTGAAGCTGTGATGAGTGAGCTAACCAACAAAAAGGAACTTGCAGCTTTCGCAAAAGTATATAAACACAAAAAAATGTTGTGAAAAGTTGAAAAGAAATATGTAAGTCCTAAATTGATTGACGGAATGTTCGCATCTATTGTCCATACTTATTTATTTTGAACTGATATAATAACTAATCCGATATATAATACATATATTTCTATAATTTTGTATTTTAGTTATCAAGTTTTTTTTGTTGGATGATTTTAGGAATTAGAACTTCACAAAGGACGAGAAGAAGAACCGTGTTCATCTCGTTGAGAAATAATAATTGTTCATTAGGATGGACCTAGAAGTATGTGGTCAACTTATAAGTTGCTTATGATCATGAGAAAATGAACGTATGAGAAGAAATTTTTTGAAATAGACATCGTATATTACTGATTAGCTTCTAAATTAAATAATTATTTCAATTTATGTCAAATCTCACTATTGTTTTAACTGGAGTACAAGAATTTTTCGCACATTTTTGTAGAGAATCATTACTTCGCACGTCAACGATTATGTGATAAATAGTTCATTTATATTTCATCTGTATGAAGATTTAAGAACTGAATAGTAATTATTATTCCAACCCCCCCCCTAAAAAGAGACTATCTGAAAAAATAGAAATGCAAATATTTGTTTGAATGGAGGAGTTGGAAAAGGGGAGTGACGGTCCGGACATTAATTCTGTGGTCTGATTAACGGTAGGATTAATGCTCACAATTGCCAATACGACATATACATATTTAATTGCATTTGTGACCAAAAATCTAAACGTTATTCTGACCGCTAATCACACTATAATTATTACGAACCTTAATAATATTCAGACTGTAAATCCGACACTAAAAGATGTTTCAATTTCATGAACCTACGATCGAACGTATATATATTCAAGGTCTGAATATTCTAAGAAGAATATTCTAAGAATTCAGGGAATTCAATAAATTTCATAAAGTTTAATATTTCAGGACATTCAGGAAATTTCGGGGATTCTTGAACATTTGGGCAATTCAAGAAATTCAACGAATTTCAGCAATTCAGAACATTGAAAAAATTCGAAAAATTCAGAATATGCCAGGATTTAAGGCAATTCAGAAAAATCCAAGTTTTATGAAAATTCAACGAATTCCGAGATTTCCACTTTAGAGAATTGAAGGAATTTATGGAATTCCAAATATTCAAGGAATTGACGATATTCGAGGAATTCAGGGAATTCAGCATATTCAAGGAATTCAGGTAATTCAGGATGTTGAACAAAAAATCAAGGATTTGAGAGAATTTAGAGATGTTCAACTGTTACAGAGCAATTACAGAATGAAGAGAATTCGAAAATTCAGAATATTGAAGGAATCCAGGGAATGGATAGAATTTCAGGGATTTCAGAGCATTAAAGGATCAATACATTTATGAAATTCTAGATTATCACATCTAGATTAGATCACATCTAGATTAGATCTATCTAGATTATCACATCTAGATTTCACAGAATGCAGGTAATACTGAAAATTTTAGGAATTTCAGGAATTCAGGCGATTCAGAGGAAATGTAAAAAATTCAAGAAATTCAAAATATTCAAGGAATTCAGTGAAATAAAATTCAGTTCCTTCGCATAAATTATTTTTTATTGCTCATTTTGAAAATTATTATAACCACCAATTTCCTTTCTCACTTTTCAAACACTTTTCAAATTTTCGGAAACATCAGGAGCGCAGACGCTAAACTATTCCCTGGTCCCTGCGCGGCTCAAACTTATCACTTTCGGAACACTTTTCAGAAAATTCCCTGCTATCATCTGATTGGTTTCAAAAAATTCGATTCGAACTGGGCAGTTCAAAAATCCTTCGAATCGCCTTTTGACATGCTAAGATTTTCGATTTGAATCAAACAGTTTGAAAATCTTTCGAATCGACTTTCCATGTGCCCAATCTGATCCGCAAAAAACCGATACGAATGTCTTTCGAATCGACTTTTGCCGTACGATCAATTATTATTGAATCTTTAAATGAAAATTCTAATAACTTGTAGATATGGAAAAAACAGAAGCTTCTAGTCCAACAGAAAAATTGTAATAATTTAATTAAATTATCTAACCCTTAATATAATTTTAACGTAAAATAGGTCTAGGTTTACGTACAAATGTAGCATTAATATTTCGATGAAATGCAAATTTTTATATACTTCATTTGTATTATTTCGAATGCAATATTGATGAAAATCTATTCTTGAAATTCTTGCACAAATTTTATTTTAGAAATTTCAATATGATGAATATACTAATAATTGACAAAGAATATGTATGGATATTGACACCAGAAAATCATCTCATGATTTTTTTACATTGGTTGTATAAAGTTTATTTTTTTTAAATGTAGGTTTAATTAAAATGTAATTTTCTTTCTTATTCTGAATTTTTTATTTTAATTGAATCTGCAGAAATGCTTGATCTATCTATGTCTTGAATAATATAATTTATTGAAAGTTAGTGTTTAAAACTGAGCAAAAATAACTTACATTATTTTAGGAATCTTAAAAAAATTAGTATAACATAAATGTAATTCTCAAATCATCAAGCCCTCAACAATAATAAACTCTCAATCTATTAACATAACCTGTAATCAAATCTTTTAATATTATCAAATTATTGAATATTCAAATGAAAAAGTTATAAAATCCTTCAATTTTCAAATAATTAATTATTGGTACAAAAAAGTAATTATATTATAAAATCATCAATGGTAAAAATCATGAGATTTCCGAATCCTCAAATCATCAGTTTCTGTAATCGAATAATTATAAGAGTCTTATACCATTAAATCGTAAAATCATCAAATCATCAGAATTACTGCAATATTTATTATTAAGCCATGGGAGCATCACATTATGAATTAATTTATTTAAAAAATGACGAAGTTCTGAAATCGTCATATCAATGAATTATACAATTCTTGATAATCGATTCATTTATTCAAACCTCAATTGCTTAAAGATTAAATGAATTCGAGATGAATCCTTCAAACAAATCGTCAGATTTTTAAATGAAAAAAATATCAAATAATTGAAAATATAAATCATGATATCACGAAATCCTCAAATCATAAAACATCAAATTTACAAATGAACTGATTATTAAACCCTCAAATTCTTGAAAATATTATAAAATCATCAAATATAGACGTTCAAATCCGAATAATTAAGTCCTTAAATTTGCAGATCCTCAAATCATTCAATTTTTAAATCTTCAAATAATTCAATTCACAAAGGCTTAATAATGGAATCTTTAAATCCACAAATCATCAAGTTTAAAAAAAATATTTAAATCTCCAGATTGTCAAATCCTCTAATTATCAAATAATTTAATGGAGAAATCATTTTTCATACTTACGATGCAGTAGATTTTGTGGGCAAATTTCTTGGCTTCTCCGTAATAATTAAACATAAAATGTCCACTGATTTGCATCAATCGGATATTGGGCAGTAGGTCTGAGACCAAGCCCTGTTGCTTAAATTTCATCATCTAAAAAGGGAAAATCACTTCTTAAAATTACTATCATTTATTTGCAAAAATGTAATTTGATTTAATTGACTTTACTTTTGCTTTCGCTCTATAATTTATAGTTAATCAATTTATTATTTATTTGTTTCTATGGAATAGAATAGAAGTTATGACATAATTAATTATTTAGTTTATGTAACTACTTAGCGCTTAAAATAATAAATATTTTAAGGACATTTATTTTTGGGTAACAAATTTACGATAACATGATTGAATTTGTGTATTTGAATGTCATGAAAGACATTTTTATTGCATGAGGTAGAAACGCAAGAATCGTACGTATAATCGTCAAGGTATGGAAAGTTCGTTAATGGATTTATGCGTGGCATTTACCTGCACTTATACTTATTGATTAAAGCTTATAAGCTAGAATAAAATGATAACAAAGACGTTGAAAAGACTTTTCCACATCACGTGTAAGATTTATCATTTTCTTTTGTTTAACAACTCTATTTAACTCCTTTTTATTAAAAAATGGTATGTCTCAATTAATGGTCGATATCCAAATCAAAAGGATATGTCGAATTAACAAAATTAATAAATAATAATATTAATGAATAACTTATTTTTTCTCAACTCAATTTTCATAAGCCCAGCTTTTTTCTATAAAAGTTTTATTTCATCAATCAAATTCCATATTTGCAATTAAGATTTTTAGTAGCCTATGATTGACTGAATGAAGCTAAATTATTTATTTTAGAGAGTTTTATTCGGGACTCTCAATACACAACTTTATTTGTTTTAAGAAATTTAATTTGCAATAACTTTACTATTCATGTATTCATTTAATTTAATTATCTTACCAAAAACATATACGAGAAAAAAAATTCCGCCAAATAAAAATGTACCAGAACAATCAACAGAGTTTGTTAAATCAAAGTTTGCCAAGTAATTCTAAAAGATATGTAAGTTTCATTTATTTTTGTTGTTGATAAAATAATAGGAAGTTTGAGAATTTAATAAAAGGGAGAGAATGAAAACTTGTCTAGATTCTCAACATTTCTTTAATTATATTATTTAAAACCTAATTCCAAATTTAGGTACCATCTAGAATTATTTGCTTTCTGATTTGACAAACTATGTTGATTGAACTGATAACTTCTTACTTGGCGAAATTTTTTGCTGAGTTATATTGAAGTTTTTGTATAAATCGGTTTGATAGTGTAAGCTCAAGGTCGTATTAATTACTAAGCAATTGATTTTTTCAATTAAAAGTGGAAAATCTTGAAAAACAATAAATTGATCAATATTTTGCTATAGAAAGTCATAGATATTTATTTAAAGAAGTAATGTTGCAAATTTTGTGCAAATCAGTTCAAGAGTGTGAGCTCCAGGTCAACTGAACTGCTAAAAATCGAATTTTAGACATAAAATGTGAAATAACTCTATTAAAAATAAATGAATGAAAATTTCCTGAATAACATGACTTGAAATATATTTATTAAATTTATCCTGAAATTTTTAGATGAATCGCTTGAATATTGTAGACTACAGGTCGACTAGACAACTAAAAAATTGAATTTTTGGCATAAACTGTGAAATAACTATATAAATAATTAATGGATCAAAATTTATTGAAAAATGGCACTAGAGCTCCATCAAGTGAATGTATGCTTAAATTTGAAGAGGAGTCGGTTAAATATTGTAGGCTAGAAATCGACTGAACTGCTGAAAAATCGAATTTTGGGCATAAAAAGTGAAATAACTCTAGAAATTTATTAACCACTTGAGCTTCATCTAGTCAATTTATTCTGGAAATTTTGGACGAATAACCTATTCAATATTTTATGCTACAGGTCGATTAAACTGTTAAAAATCATATTTCAAGTATAAAAAGTGAAATAACAAATCGGTATAATATTAGAGGTTACAGTTTTACTGAACTGCTAAAGAGCCGTATTTTAAGCATACAAAATCATATAACTCTAAGAATAATGATGTAATCAAAATTTAAAAAAAAAACGGACATAGAGCTTCATCTAGTGAATTTACCCTAAACATTTTTAACGAATTTATTTAATATTGTAGGCTACAGGTCAACTGAACTGCTAAAAAGTCGAATTTGGGACATAAAAAGTGAAATAACTCTAGAAATAATTTACGAATTAAATTTTTTTTAAAACTCTCACTTGAGCTTCGTCCATTCAACTCATTCTAAAATTTTTTAGACGAATATATTCAATATTTTAGGCTACAGGTTTATTTCACTGCTAAAAATCGCATTTTGAGTATAAAAAGTCAAATATCTCTAGAAATAATCACGTAATTAAAACTTAAAAAAAAATCTACTTAGAGCTTCACCTAGTAAAAGTATCCTAACAATTTTAGACGAATCGTTTAAATATTGTAGGCCTGAGTGCATAGATAGTTAAAAAAATATTTGTCTCCAATAAGCCGAAAAGGAGGTAGTTTGGAAATCTAATTTTGAATTTTTTTTATGCTCTGTTTTGGTTACATAAAATTGTTCATAAGAAAGTAGATTTCATTTCGACCTTAAATGAAAAATTTCTAAACAGAAACAATAAACTCATGATTCGTTCCAATCTGCAGGGTTTGCTTATGAACATTTTTAGAGTTCTTTTAATTGAGGCCCAATAATGTTTATCTTAATTTTTAGAAAGAAATCTTTCCATTAAAATTTTTGTACAAATCATGTTTTAAATATTAGCAATTTTAGAGATGTATATATTTTTCGATATTTTCTATTCCTATATGGAAAATGCAATAATCAAAATAGATTGGTTCGCAATTAACCACAAATATATTTTTGTTTTTTTTTCTTGGTAGCGATTCACAACCGCGAATTTTGATTTAGTAATTTATGAAAGCATAAATAAAAATTTTAAAGGTCGAAGAAGGGTGACTCCAGAACGTCATCTTCTGGGCACCGGAAGTTGAGAAGGGTAATTCTCGAGAGTAACAGGTCGTCCGTACCTTTGAGGCGTTTTTTTTTTTTAAATCCGCAAACACTGAGAAGAGCACAAGCACAAAAAACACGAAAAAAGAGGGCGGATCGTTGGGGAAAAAATTCACGTTAATCACTACTTTTGATCACTACCGTAGCAAACTTTCCGGATAAACGAGCAAACCTGCCCGCCTCCGTCGCGACGTCTTCGACATCGGCCAGTTTTCCTAAAACCTGCACCCTCTTCTTACCACCCCGCGTAATTATTTCTACCCCTTCCAGGTGCTTCAACGGCAGAACGCAACTGGCTTGCGCGGTGCTTCCAACGTGGGCCAATGAGCGCCTGGTAACGACGCGCATGCGCAGAAGGGGACTTGTGACTCGCCAGAGGGCCACTCTGCTCTTGGTCCTCGAGCTTAGAGCCCTAGACCCTAGGTTGTTGAAGTATTTTAATAATTCAGATTCTTTCGCAGATATCGATGCCAAGAACGTTTCATCCAGGAAGCTTCGAACTTGAGGTTCATAGCTGCTCGGCGATGTTAAATAATTATATAAACTTGAGCTTCCGTCGACGCATGCGGAGAAAATGTAATTTACCTTGGCATATAGAGTCTTCTTTATATTTTAACCTGTTACTTTACGATTTAAAATTTATAATTTACTATTTACAATTTACTATTTACAAGTTATGATTTACAGTTCAAAAACAGCCTAGGGCCGACAATTCTTAATCGATTTTGATTTTTTTTTTAATACTCGTTACTACATTCCAAGGAAAATGATGATAGTTGATTTATGAATTTCTTTCCACTTCTGTGTTAACAAATAAAGTGTAAAAATGACAATTTTTAGAACTTTCTAAACTTGGACTCACTTTAGAGATTCAGAATAGTGTGAATAGTATCACAAGTTTTTTAGAAATAGTGTCAAGATAATATCATAATATTTTTCTTAATTCAACAATGAACTTCAACGTTTATTTGAAATGTTATTCTTGAGTCTATAAATAAGAATGAAAATTTTAATTAAATTAATCATTTGAATAAACAAAATTAATTAAAATTACAATTTGAATTCATCTTTTTAGCTTGTAAATTCAACAATTTAATTTAAACTCAAATTGTCGCAGGGCTTCAGAGACTTTCCCTTTTTTATTATTTTTCCAATTAAATTCAAACTGAATTAATACAACCCAATTGGAAAATCCAACTAATTTTGGTTGAAAGTTCATTCTTCCTCGTAGAAAAGTCTACAACTAAATTTTTGATGAAGGTTTCATCCTTTTTGGTGACAAATTTTATTATTTGGTTTAAAATTGACTTATTTTGTTGAAAATTCGACAATTTTGTTAAAAAGTCATACTACTTGGTTGAAAATGCAACTATTTTTTTTTTACTTTCGTCATTTTGGCTTAAAAATTCAACAATTTGTTAGACATTTTTTTATTTTGCTTGACTAATAATTTTTTTTAAATTTGAAAATTCAATTATTTCGTTGAGCATTCATCTTTTTGGATTGAAAATTGATCTCTTTTGTAGAAATTCCACCTTTTTACTTAAAATTGCTACTTCCTAGTTAAAAATTAATCTGTTTCGATTAAAACTTAAAATTTTGTTGAAAATTCCTCTTTTCTCAGATTGAAAATTAAACTATTTTGAATAAAATTCGTATATTTGGCTTGCAAATTCAACAGTTTGGTACAAAATTCAACTATTTTTGGTTGAAAATTTAATTTTTCCTTGTTAGAAAAATGAACTATTTGGTTAAAAATATATGTATTTTTTTGAAAATTGGTCTTTCTGTGGTAAAAAAAATCTTCTTCATTGAATATTTGACTATTTGGTAAAAAATGTATGTATATTGTTAAAGATTCGTCTTTGTTGGTATAAGATTAATGTTCTAGGTAGAAAGTTACACTATTTGGTTAACAATTGATTTATTTTGTTGAAAATTCTTCTTTTCTGGTAGAAAATTTATCTTTTTGGTTGAAAATTCAATTATTTTCTTCAATATTTATGTATTTTGATAAAGATTCTTATTTTTGGGTAGAAAATTTATCTTCTGAGTTGAAAATCCCACTATTTGGTTGAAAATGTATATATTCTGTTATGAATTCGTCTTTTTGTTGTAGAAAATTAGTTTGATTTAGTTTAAAAATTCAACTTTTTTGTTAAAAATGTATGTATATTGTTAAAGATTCGTTGGTTTTTATAGGAAATTATTCTTCTAGGTTGAAAATTACACTATATGTTTAAAACTGTATACACTTTGTTGAAAATTCTTTTTTCTGGTAAAAAATTAATATGTACTTGGTTTAAAACATAACTATTTGGTCAAAAATTTATGTATTTTGTTGATAATTCATATTTTTGGTACAAAATAAATTTTCTCGGTTGATAATTCAACTTTTTGGTTGAAAATTGTACTATTTAGCTGAAAATTCAACCATTATTGTGAAGAATCATACTTCTTGTTGAAAATTCAACTGTTTTGTTGAAAATTAATCTTTTTCGCTAAAAAATTCAACAATTTGATTAGCATTTGTTTTCTTCACCTAATTTTTTTAAATAAAAAATTCAACTATTTTATCGAACATTCATCCTTTTTGGTTTAAAAATTAATCTCTTTCTGTAGCAATTTCACCTTATTCGGTTGAAAATGCTACGGACTGGTTAAAAATTAATCTGTTTCGATTGAAAATTTAATTCTATTTTAAAATTCACATTTTTGAGTTGAAAATTGGTTTGAGAATTTGTCTTTGTTGATTAAATTCAAATATTTTTTATTTTTAATAAATTTTTTTTCCTCGAAATATCAACTATTACATTTTTAATTGAAATTTTATATTTTCAGTTTGAAAATTCAGCTCCTTGGTTGAACTGCTCTCTTAAATTTTTTTGTTTTGTTTGAAGATTGATATTCTCGGCCGAATCTTTTCTTTAAAATAATCGTTCTGAGGTTTTCTACAGAAAAATACAAATTTTAAACAAAAAGTAAATTTTCTAGGAAATAGTTAAATTCTCAACAAAACAATTGCATTTTTGTCCAAGAGAGATGCAATATTTCTTCTTAAAGAAGATGAAGTTTTAAATTGAAAAGACAAATTATCAGAACAAATATTTTTCAAACAAAAAATATTCTAGTTGACTTATTAGCAACAAAATATGAATTTTAAACAAAAGTTTAATATTATACGAAGAGAGTTGAATTTTGACCCCAAAAAGACAAGTTTTTAACGAAACAGTTAAATTTGCAAAAAAAAATGACGTGTTTTTAAGAAAATTGTTAAATTTTCAATCAAATGATAAAATTTATAACTAAAGTTATAATCTTCAGGAGAATGTTTCCGTTAGAGTGTCTACGAAGTTTAAGGAACATTTCAGGGCCATGAAGGGAATTTGAAAAAATATTTTCTTCGAAATCTTGGATGCATATATACAAACGAAAAAGTTTTGTGAGGAAGTTTCGAATTTTGATAACTTCCAGTGAGAAAAATGTTCCTTAGGGATCAAAGCAGTTTTTCCAAAAAGTTTTAGATCTTTATTGATTAGGAAACTGCTCTGCCTCGTGTGCACTGCCGCGGTATGTTTGGTTTTCGCGATCTGAGTGTAGCGTAGGACGCCGTACATAATTTTCACATCGCCCTCACTTTTTTCCCCCAATGACTAAAGATCTGAAACTTTTGGGGAAAACTTCCTTGATCCCTGAGGACAATTTTTCTTACTGGAATTTATCAAAATTCTAAACTTCCTCACACAACTTTTTCGTTTGCATATGGGTAATCGTGAAATTGAAAACAAACTTGCAGCCCCAGTAATATAACATTAATTTAGAAGCTCGTACTGATTTTCTTTTAATTTGACAAATACTTATTGTCATCATCTACAAAATGGTCAGATCTTTTTTTTTCATTTCTGTTCCTATTGACTTTAATACAAAAACACACCAAACGTCATTATCTTACGGCGCGGCGTCCCAAACTCACTTTGCACAAGGATAAACTGATTTTCTCCTTTTTTTCAGAGAGTAACATGAAAAATGCTTAACCTGTCAAGTTTGTAAACTTTAGATGAACATAAATTTAGTGTATGCACATTTTTTAAGTCAAATTAATAATATTATAAAAACATTAAAGTCTGTCCCTCAATTCTTATCATTTCAGACGTCATTACCGTACGTATTTTAATGTAGTAAAATATTGTAGTTACAGTTGTGTAATAGATACAGAAATATTAAGCATTAATACAAGATTTTATAAAATTGAGCTTGTCATATTAACTCTTTTTTTGTGAATCTGATATTAAAACTGAAAATTGCATTTTGACAACAAAAACTCCATTCCCGTACGTGTGTTAAAAAACGGTTTTGGAGTGAACAAAATGAAAACAGCCATTCCGTTACTTGCTCAACGATATTCTCTTTCATAAGTATGTGACTTTTTATGATTAAAATCTGTTTTTTAAAATAAATATTAAAAATGGCTAAACTTCATCGTTTTTCTCGCATCATCACCGTACGGTACAACAGAAGAGAGTACGATTGCTTGTGTGCGCGTGCGCGTGGATCAGATGGGCCGGTTTGTTTACTGTTTCCTAACCTCAATTTATAAATATACAGATTCCAAGAAGTGAGCTAAATATGTCAATTAGAACGGAAGAGATGTGTTGGAAATTATATTACAGCACAGATGGATAGATTTATTATTACAGCTAAAAGGGGATCAGATTCTAATATAAAAATTTTAGAAAATAAGCAATTTAATATATTTTTCCTTACACCTGTTGAATTTTCAGGTGTTCATATATTTTAAATTTTGATAAAAATGGAAGCATAAATTATTACTCAGTCACTTAGTTTTTTATGTGACACGATGTAATAAATCGACTTTAATACATCTGAAAGACTGCATAATAAATAATGCAAATAGTTTCAGTGAATGTTTTGAACCCCTTTAATTGTACATTATACTACAGTTACGTTGTTTCCATTTTTATATTATATATATATATATATATATATATATATATAATATATTTATATAAGTAACAATTAGACTTTTAATTTATTACGTCACCTTACTTATATTCCAAAAAATTATCTACAATAGTTAAATATTTCGTTTTTCCTAAATGGCATGCGCTACATCATTCACTTTTGAACTTTTTAAAAGCTCGCGCTCTCTGTCATGAATTTCCTAACCTCAAATCCACTTTCCGTATTTCATGTACAAATTTCATTATTATCTCTCATTTTCATAACTGCCCCTTTTGGATTTTGAATTTTTAGATGTGATAAGATCAATTTCCGTTATAAAATATTTAATTCCTGATAATAATGTGATTGCGATTGTAGGTGATAACATTTGCCTACAATATGACAATTACCCATATATGCATTAAAGATTCCGAAGAAAATATATTTAAAAATTCACTTTTCGGCCCTAAAATGTTTTTCAAACTTCGTAAACGCTCTAACAGTCGTAGAATATGTTGCCAAATGTTACATGAAATTTTCGAAGAAAACTATAAATTACCGCAAAGACCTGGCGAGTTGAACGCAAAAAGGTTTTTGTTTTCGGCGAAAAATGCCGTTTTCCTTAAATAACTAAAAAACGAAACAACCTTCGCATTTGATTGTCATGCAAAAAATATGCGCAATGGAATTCTCTACAAGTATGAACTGGATCCTGGAACACGGTTTCGGACATGGCTTGTAGTGACCTTGTTCATAAATCCAGGGAATCCAATGGTAACCATGAAGGGCCGTATGAACCATTTCTGTTGGAACAGCTGATGCAACCTGCCGCAACTGACGCGCTCACGGTACTGCCTACTCTGTCGCTACGCTGATGTTGGTCACGCATGACTGAGCAAGGCCACTCTCTCGTTCCCGCAGTCCCCGCATCGGCAAAATTTCGAGGACTGAGATTCTAGGAACGTCGTAAGCCCAGTAAGTTCATTTTTCATCACTTCAAGTTGTTCACCATTATTTCCCTAGATTTTTCCAGGAGTTGAATTCGAATCTTGAAAATTGGCAAAAACCAGAAATTGGACCGTCCTTTCTTACTGGCTAAGTCAGACTTTATTCATAAAAATTACTTTAAATAAAGTTCATTTGATGCGAAATCCTGGACGGTACTGTAGTTTCTATTTTTGTATTTGAAAATTCGATTTTTGCGGAGGCTTTTTGCCTTTCCTGTGAAATTATGGAAATGTGGATCAGGCCCTCAAGGGCTGTTCATAAATTACGAAAAATCGTTTCGGTCGAGTTTCGAAAATTCAATGATTTTTTAATAAACACATTCTTTTTGGTTGAAAATTCAACAGTTTTGTTGAAAATTCGTCTTTTTCGGTTGAAATTTCCACTATTTTTTTACGAAGTAATATTTTTTGTCGTTAGTTTATCTGCTTTGTAAAAAATTCGTATTTTTTCACTAAAAAACTCAAATTTGATTGATTTTTTTGTTACTAAAATATTTTGTTGTTAGAAAGTTCAACTATTTTGTTGAACATTCTTCTTTCTGGTTTGGAAATTCATCTCTTTTTGTAGAAATTTAATCTATTTCATTGAAAATGCAACTTTGTGGTCAAAAATTAATCTATTGCGGTTGAAAATTAACCTTCTTATTAAAGATTCACATTTTTGGTTGAAAATTTAACATTTTCGTAGAAATTTCAATTGCTTTGCAGAAAATTTGTTTTCAAAAATTGAGAGTTAATTTTTATTTTAATGAAGAGTGAACTATTCAATTTTTAATTGTAAATTTAGGAATTTTGTTGAAAATTTAACTGTTTGTTAAAAAATTATGTATTTTGTTGAAAAAGCATCGTTTTTGTTAAAAATTCAAATGTCTTCGAAAAACTTTGTCTTTTTGGCTTAAAAATGTAACTATTTGGTTAACAGTTCAACTATTTTCCGGAAAATTTTTCTTTTTTGGTTCAGTTCAACTGTTCCTGATTGAAAATGAGAATCTTCTCTTGATTAAAATATCGGCTATTAAATTTTTTGTTGGAAATTCATTTTTTTTTGTTGGAAGAAATTTACTCTTCTGGGGTTAAAACTGCAACAGCCTGGCTAAAAATTAATCTGTGTCTGTTGAAAATTCACATTTTTGGGTTCAAAATTCAACTGTTTTGTAGAAAATTCTTATCCTTGACTCGAAAATTCAACAATTTGGTAGAAACTCAACTATTTGGTCAAAAGTTGAATTACTTTGTTAAAAATTAATTCTTTCAGTAGAAGATTCATCACTTTAGTTAAAGAATTATTTCTTTGGTGAAAATTTAACTGTTTTGTTGATAACTCGTTTTTTTCTTGGTTAAAAGTCAATTTTTAAAAACTGAAAACTTAACTATTCCATTTTTGACTGATTTTTTTGTTAGTAGAAAATTAATCCTACTGGTTACAAATTTAACGTTTTGGTTGAAAATTGATGTATCTTATTAGAAATTCGACTTTTTTGGTAGAAAATTGAACCCCCTGGTTGAAGACTTAACTATTTGGTTGAAAAATTATGTATCTCGCTGAAAATTCGTCGTTTTGGTGAAAAATCAGTTTTTTGTTTCAAAATGCAAATGTTTGGTTTTCGAAATTAAACGGTTTTAAATCAGGATTCAAATATTTCGTTGAAAATTTGTTTATTTTTTTTTAAATATAATTTTTTCAGTTGAAGGTTCATTATTTTAGTTGCAGAATTATTTATTTGGTTGAAACTTCAACTATTTTATTGATAACTCGGTTTTTTTTGGTTGAAAAACTTTTTTTTTTTAACTAAAAATTTAACTATTCCATTTTTGGCTGAAACTTGATTTTTGTTGGTTGAAAATTCAATAATTAGGTGAAAAATCAAATCTCTTGGTTACAAATTTAAATTTTTGGTTGAAAATTAATGTATTTTGTTGAAAATTCGACTTTTTGGGTAGAAAATTAATATTTCTGGTTGAAGATTGAACTATTTAGTTAAAAAATGATCTAGTTTGTCAAAAATTGGTGACATTGGTAGAAAATTAGTCTTTTTGGTAAAATATCAGTTTTTTGTTTCAAAATGCAACTGTTGATGTAACTTGTTAGATGTTCTAAGTTTTAAGTTGTTGCTATTCTTTTTTGGTAGAAATTTAATCTTTTTGGTTAAAAATACAAATATTTGTTTCAAAATCTAGGAATTTATTGAAAATTCGTCCTTTTTGGTTCGAAAACATCAGAAGTTGGTAGAAAATTCAACTCTTTCGTTGAAATTTTTTTTTTTTTTATTGAAAATGAATTATTTAAGTGAAAATTCAACTATTTCATTTTTCGTTAAAAATTTATTTCTTTTAATTTAAAAATTCAACTATTTGGTCAAAAATGTATGCAATTTGTTGAAAATTCGACTTTTTTGGTAGAAAATTAAACTTTTTGGTGAAAAATTCGACTTTTGTTTAGAAAATTAATCTTTTTGGCTTATGAATTCAATTTCTTTATCGAAAATTAATTTTTTTATTGAAATTTTATATATTTTTAAAGTAAACTTAACTATTTAATTAGTGGTTGAAAATTGTTTGCTTTTAGTTGAAAAAATCATCTATTCGGTTAAACATTGATGTAATTTGTTGAAAGTTTTTTTTTGTAGAAAATTCAATAAATTAAAAAAAAAATGTAAAAAAATTCAAAAATTCAAAATTTTGGTTCAAAATTCTAAATTAATCTTGTTTCAAAATTCAACTATTTGCTTTGAAATGTATGCAATTTGTTGGGGATTTTTCCTTTTTCATAAAAATTAATATTTTTGGTAGAAAATTTGACTCTTTGATTAAAAGTGTATGTATTTTATTGAAAATTCGTCTGTTTAGTAGAAAAACTGTTTGTTTCTGTTTTTTTTTTTTCGTTAAAAATAGAACTGTTTGTTTGAAAATCAATTTGTGTTAGTTGAGAATTCAAGTATTTTGTTGAAAATTCATTATTTTTTAATTAAAATTAATTTTTTTGACTGAAAATCATACTTTTTGGTTGAAAATTCACCTTCTTCTACAAATTTTTCTGTATGACTTGGCAATTCAACAATTTTGTAAAGAATTCAACAGCTTCGTAGAAAATTCGTTGTTTTAAATTGAAAATCAATTTTTGAAAATGAAAATTTAACTATTCGATTTGTGGTTAAGAAATGATCGTTTTCTTTCAAAAAATCAACTATTTGTTCAAAATGTATGCAATTTTTTGTAATTCTTCCTTTTTGGTTTAAAATTAATCTTTTTGGTAAAAAATCTTACTCTTTGGTTTACAATTTTTGTATTTTGTAGAGAATACGTCTCTTCAAATAAAAAATGAATCTTTTTAGTTAAAAATTCATACCCCTGGTTGAAAATGTATGTATTTTGTTAGAAATTTTCGTTAAATAATTCTGTGTTAGTTGAGGATACAAGTATTTTGTTGAAAAATTAGATTTTTTTTGTTGAAAATTTATGTTTTCGTATGAAAATTCAACAACTTGGTAAAGAAGTCAACTGATATGTAGAAAATTCATTTTTTCATTCAAAACTGAATTTTTGAGAAGAAAATTCACCCATTCAATTAATGGTTAAAAATTGATTGTTTTAAGTTTAAAAATCAATTATTTGGATGGAATTTGATTTATTTTGTTGAATGATTGTCCTTTTTGGTAGAAATCAATGTTTTCGGTGGAAAATTGGACTATTTGGTTAAAAATGTTTGAATTTTGTTGATAATTCGTCTTCTAAAATAGAAAATCAATCTTCTTGGTCGAAAATTCATCTCCTTGGTTGAAAATCCATCTTTTTGGTTGAAAATCTTTTTTTTTTCAAAAAGGCATCTGTTTTATTGAAAATTAATCTGTGCTAGTTGGGAATGCAAGTATTTTGTTGAAAATTCTTTTTTCTCTGGATGAGAAATTAATTTTTTGAACTGAAAATGTAACTAGTATTTGTCAGAAAAATCAACTGTTTTGTATCATGCTCATTTTTTACTCGTAATTAAACAATTTTTGGGCGAAATTTGTTTCTTCATTAGCTGAAAAATCTTTCTTCATTGAAAATGCAAAAGGAAAGGTATATAACTGAGAATTCCCCCCAAAAAAAAAGAAAACGTAATTTATGCACGGTGCTTTATGCATACATAGAATGCTACTTTTGAATTACAAAGTAATGTTATGCTCTGTAGTTTTATGAGGTGGGCGAGGGCTGAAAATTGATTTCTCATTATCATGAGTATTTGGTTTGAATTGGCCTAATTGCGAAGATCGTTATAGATATCGTTAGAGAAGTGAACTAACTCATCGATGGTAATTTCATGGAGGGTTGACTATTGACACAAGGATTAGAGTTTTCAATAATTGATTTGACTTTATAAGCTCACTTTCAGTAAGCACGTTATGGTCAAGTCGATAAAAAAGTCGTCACAAATTTCAGAATTAAACGTGCACATTCGTATAAAACTGTTTGACGTTTTCGTTCTATTTTCAGGCAGACTGTTTCATACATACAACCCTGTAAATGCTGATTAGCGACCTCGAAACAAAGTTTAATTTCATTTTCCTACAAAACAGTGTCTCTAAATCAAGATTCGCTGCAGCAAATCGTCGCCAAATGATAAAAAATAGTAAAAAAAGATTCTAAAACCCATACAAGAAATCTTCAACAAAATTAATCAATTTTTTAACCAATAGTTAAACTTACAACCAATAAGATTAATTTTCTACCGAACAGGACGAATATTCAACAAAATGAATCGGTTTTTAATCAAAGAGTTGAATTTTTAACCCAGAAGCTGCATTTTCAACAGAGAAGACGAATTTTCAAAAACTTACACAAATTTTCAACCAAGAAGATTAACTCTTTAACAAAAAAGTCGATTCATCAACAAAATACATGAATTTTTAAACCAATAGTTGAATTTTCAACCAAGAAGATAAATTTTTTACCAAGAAAACGAATTTTCAAAAACTTACATAAATTTTCGAACGAATAGTTCAATTTTAAACTAAAAAGATTAATTTCATACCAGAAAAAGGAAATTCTTAACAAAATACATTTTTTTACCGAATAGTTAAGTTATCAACTAAGAAAATTTATTTTATACAAAAAAAAACGAGCGTTCACCAAATACATGAATTTTTAATCCGAAAGTTGAATTTTCAAAGAAGAAGATAAATTTTTCTACCAAAAAGACGAATTTTTAATAAATTACGTAAATTTCCGAACGGATGGTTGAATTTTGAACCAAAAAGAATAATTTTCTACCGAAAAAGACAAATCTTAAACAAAATACATCATTTTTTTAACTTTATTAAATTTTCAACCAAGTAGATTGTTTTTCTATCCAAAAAGACGAATTTAAAAAAAAATACATATGTTTTGAACCAATAGTTGAACTTTCCACCAAGAAAATAAATTTTCTACTATAAGATGAATCTTCAAAAACTTACATATTTTGTCAAACAAACAGTTAAATTTTTAACCGCAAGAAGATAAATTTTCTAACAAAAAATACGAATTCTGAACAAAAGACATCATTTTTTAACCGAATAGTTAAATTTTCGACAACAACAAAAAAACAATTCTATCTAAAAAGATGAATCATCAATGAAATACATAAATTTTTCATCGAACAGTTGAATTTACAGCCGAAAATAATTATTTTTATCCACAAAAATTTGAATTCTCAATAAAATACATACATTTTTAACCAAAAAGTCAAATTTTCAACCAAGGAGATCAATTTTCTACCGAAAAAGACGAATCTTCATCAAAATAAATCAGCTTTTAATCAAATAGTTGAATCTTCAACCCAGAAGATAAATTTCCAACCAAGAAGATGAATTTTATAAAACTTACATAAATTTTCAACCAAGAAGATTGATTTGAAAAAAGAGGAATTTTCATAGAAAATACATAATTTTTTAAATCAAATAGTTAAATTTACAGCCCTAAAGATACATTTTCTACCAAGAAGGAGAAATTTCCAAAACTTACATAAATTTTTAACCGAATATTTAAATTTTCAATAGCAAGAAGATAAATTACCTACCAGAAAAGACGAGTCTTCAACAAAATACATAAATTTTTAATTAATTATTCAAATTTTCAGCCAAGAAGAATTATTCTTCACCACAAAAAATGAATTTTCAATAGAATACATGAATCTTCAATAGAATACATGAATCTTCAACCAAATAGTTGAATTTTCAGCTGCAAGAAATTAAATTTCCTACTAGAAAAGGCGAATATTAAAAAAAATACATACATTTTTAACCAAATAGTAGAATTTTCAACCAAGAAGATTAATTTTGCAATGTAAAAAACAATTTCAAGGAATTTACACAATTTTCAAATCAAATAGTTGAATTTTCAACCCAGATGATACATTTTCAAAAACTTACATACATTTTTAACCAAATAGTTGAATTTTCAAGAAAAAAGATTAATTTTCTACCAAAAAAAGCAAATCCTTAACAAAAGACATACATTTTCTTACCGAATTCTTACATTATCAACTAAGAAAATTAATTTTGTTCCCAAAAAAACTAGTGTTCACCAAAAACATGAATTTTTAATCCGAAAGTAGAATTTTCAACCAAGAAGATAAATTTTTCCATGAAGAAGATAAATTTTTAATAACTTACATAAGTTTTCAAAGGAATAGATGAATTTTCAACCAAATAAATTAATTTTCTACCAAAAAAGACGAATCTTGAACAAAATACATCAATTTTTAACTTTATTAATTTTTCAACCGAGTAGATTATTTTTTTACACAAAAAGACGAATTTTCAACAAAATACATATGTTTCAAAGCAATAGCTGAACTTTCCAACAAGAAGATAAATTTTCTACCATAAGATGAATCTTCAAAAAATAACATAAATTTTCAAACAAACAGTTAAATTTTTAACCGCAAGAAGATAATTTTTCTACCAGAAAAGACAAATTCTATACAAAATACATACATTTTTAACCGAAAAGTTGAATTTTTAACTAAAAAAAAATCTATTGAAAGAGACGACTCATCAACAAAATACATAAATTTTTTATCGAACAGTTGAACTTACAGCCAAGAAGAATTATTTTCAACCACAAAAATATGAATTCTCAATAGAATACATAAATTTCCCACCAAAAAGTTTAATTTTCATCCAAGAAGATCAATTTTTTGCAAAAAAAAAACGAATCTTCATAAAAATAAATCAGCTTTTAATCAAAGAGTTGAATTTTTAACCCAGGAGATAAATTTTCAACCAAGAAGATACATTTGAAAAAAGACGAAGTTTAAAAAAAATACGTAATTTTTTTGATCGAATAGTTACATTTTTATCCTCGAAGATAAATTTTCTACCAGGAAGAAGAATTTTCCAAAACTAACATAAATTTTCAACCAAATAGTTGAATTTTTAGCAGCAAAAATTAAATTTCCTACCAGAAAAGGCGAATCTTCAACAAAATACATAAATTTCTAACCAAATAGTTGAATTTTCAACCCAGATAATAAATTTTCAAAAACTTACACTTTCAACCGAATAGTTGAATTTTCAATCAAGAAGATTCATTTTCCACCATAAAATTATAAATTTTTGACAAATTACATAAAGTTTTCGTTCTATTTTCAGGCAGACTGCTTCAACACACAACCTTGTAAATATGCTGATTAGTGACCTCGAAACAAAGTTTGATTTCATTTTCCTAAAGAACATTGCCTCTAAATAAAGATTCGCGGTAGTGAATCGTCGCCAAATACTAAAAAATAGTAGAAAAAGATTCTCAATGCCCATACAAGAAATCTTCAACAAAATGAAAAAATTTTTAAACAAATGGTTGAATTTTCAGCAGCAAGAAGATAAATTTTCTACGAAAAATGAGGAATTTTCAACAAAATACATACATTTCTAACATAATAATCAAATTTTCAGCCATTAGGATTACTTTTCTACCAAAAAAGTAGAATTTTTAACTAAAAAAATAATATTTTTATATCGAAAAAGACGAATCATCAACAAAATACAATAATTTTTAATTAAACTAAAAGAATTAGCTTTATCTACAAAATGATGAATTCTCAATAGAATACATGAATTTTCAACTAAATAGTTGAATTTTCAACCAAGAAAATTAATTTTCCACCAGAAAAGAAGAATTTTTAAGAAATTACATGAATTTTTAACCAAGCAGTTGAATATTTAACCAAAAAAATAGATTTTTTACCGACAAAGATGCATTTTTTACAAAATAAGAAGATCAATTTTTAACCAAGAAGAAGAATTTTCAAAAACTTACATAAATGTTCAACCAAGAAGATTGGGTTTTCAACTAAAAAGACGAATCTTCAACAAAAAATATTATTTCTTTTTAAAGCAAATAGTTTAATTTTGAACCCAGCAAATAAATTTTCTACCAAGAAGAAGAATTTTCAAAAACTTACACAAATTCACTCAATAGAATACATAATTTTTCAACCAGATATTTAAATTTTCAACCAATAAAATTATTTTTTACCAAAAAGACAAATTTTCAACGAAATAAATCAGTTTTTAATCAAACAGTACAATTTTCAACACAGAAGATGCATTTTCAACCAAAAAGACCCAGTTTATAAATCTTCAACTAAAAAAAAATGAACTTTCGAAAAAGTATTTCAACTTTCAACCAAGGACTTTAATTTTTAACCAATGAATTTTTTAATATAAAATAAAAAACAGTTGAATTTCTAACCAAAAAGGATAACATTTAACAAGATTGTTGAATGTTCAACCAAATAATGAAATTTTAGAGCGAAAAAGATGAGTTTTCAACCAAAAATGTATTAGTAGAATTTCCAACACAAACGAATGAACTTTCAACTAAAAATAGTTGGATTTCCTCAGGCTAAGGGTAGTTGACAGTCTGTCACGTGACCCACTACGTATTATTGTATTCGGAGGCTTTATAATTAGAAAAATGATTAATTATTATATTAGAGGGCTTTATAATTAGAACAACGAATAGATCGTGCTGAAATTCATGAAAATGGTTTCAAATATATAAGGGCACGCCTGTCTGGCTCATTTGAAATTTTTATTTTGTTTAAATAGTGCAATTTTATTAATTTTGCTTCCTTATAGAAAGAGGTTTGTCTCATAGGATTTTGATCTAGATTGGCCATTTAGATGTATTTTTTTCAGTTTAGAGTTTTCAAACAAAATTTTTTTAAAATATTTGTTCGCGTCTTCGAGACGCATCAATCGGCCTATTTTTGAACCTTTTATGACTCATCAGTATGATTTATAAAGTTTTGAAAAAATGGTTTATTCTGTTTGTATAAGAAAATCTTGTTTAATATTTGAAATACGGCTGTGTATTTGTTCGCGTCCTTAAGACGCATCGATTGACCTATTGTTGAACCGCTCATGACTCACCAGTTTCGATTATGAAGTTTCAAAGAAATTCGTGTTGTTTATATGAGAAAATATTTGTTCATATTAGGAATACTACAGAACTGTATCTGAGATGTTTGTTCGCGTCTTCGAAAATCGTCGAAGAACCTACTGAAGAAATTTCTATGACCTCTTATCATCTAGCAATGCCGATATAAAAATTCTAAAAATATATTGTTCATCTCGTTGATATAAGGAAAGCTTTAATGTTGGGAATAAAATATTAATTTATTGATATATTTGTTCGCGTCTTCGAGACGCATCGTTTGTGTAATTGAAGAACCTTTCAAGATCTAGCATAACCTACCAATATCGTTTTTAAATTGTTTAACAAAATTATTCAATTTTTTTAAAGAGGATTTTTTTTAATTGGGAATATAAGAGTATTGTATTTTATTGTTCGCGTCTTCGAGACACGTGGATTGATCTATTGATAAACTTTCGATAACCATTCCTGATCAATCAATAGCGACTTAAAAAGTTAAAAAAATATTTAAATAAAGATTGGAAGTTCTTTTTTCTTTTGTTAGAGAAAACCCTCCCTCTTTGAGGAAGCAAATTTATTTCATACATGTGAGAAAGCACAAACCCCATAGAACGAGCACAAACAAATACACCCATAGTGATTAAATATGCCTCATGGTGAATACATTCACAGTACTTCGCAGCGGTACTTAACTTGGACTGTAACTGAGAGCAGGGTTTTAGTGCCCTGGCTAAAATCGAATTAATAATATTGCATTATTTAAAGAAAAATAAAATTCAGGTGGACCAGACAGACCTGCCCTTGTGTATTTTGAACCACTTCCCATAATGTCGGCACCATTGATTCATTTTTCTAATTATAAAGCCACGAATATAATAACATGTAATTATAGTCACGTGACATATGGAACTCACCGAAGTAGGGGTCGTGCTTAAATTACGTAATAAATATTACGTACAGCAGTATTAACTGTAAGGGGTCAAGAATTTTGAACTAAAAAACATGAATTTTCAACAAAAAATGGAATAGTTAAATTGTCAGAGAAAAAAATTTATTTTTAACCAAACTGATGAATTTTCACCAAAGTTATGAACTTTCAACTGGAATAGTTGAATTTGAAACAAGAAAATACGAATTTTCAGCTAAAAGTATAAATCTTTAACTAGAGTTGTTGAATTTTCAACCAAAAAGATAAATTTGTAACAAAAAATTGAATAGTTGAATTTCCAGTTGAAAAAATTAAGGTTAAAACAAGGAGACGCATTTTTGATTGAAATTATAGAATATTCAATTGGAATCGCTACTTTTTCAGTTGAAGAAAAAAGAACTTCCAACCAAAAAAAAAAGTAATTTTGAAAGAAATATTTATATTTTTAAATAAAAAAGATGAATTTTTGACTAAAATGATGAATCTTCATTCGGAATATTAAAATTTTAAATTAAGAGTTGAAGAAAAATAATGTTTAACAATGAAAATTTCAACAAAACAATTCAAGTTTTAACTGGCATACTAAAATTTTCATTTAAGAAAATTAATTTCCAGCCAAAAGAAAAAAGTAATTTTCAACAAAATATCTCACTTTGCAACTAAGAAGATGAATTTTCAATTCAAATGATGGAACTGCCACAAAAAAAAATTATTTAAAAAAAAGAGTTCCACTTTAAATAAAGTAATTAAATTTGCATTCCAAAAAGATGAATTCTGAACGAAAAATGAATTTGTTATTTCAAACAAAAAAGGTTTTAATTTTCAATCAAAAACAGTTGAATTCAACCAAAAAATACGACTTTTCAACTTGGTGCTGAATTTTTAACTTATGAACGTTTTTCAGACAAGAGAGAGAAAAAATGCCTAGAAAATTGTTGAATTTTCAAGGAAAAATATGATTTTTCAACAAAGATGATTAATTTTCTACCAAGAAGAACGAATTTTTAACAAAATATTATGAATTTTCAACTAAAAGTGATCAATTTTTAACGCTCAAATTTAAACTCCTTTTTTATTTCGAAAAATAAGTTTGAAGAGAAAATTAACAAATATTTCAAAACATTTTAAATTATTTCCTAAAATTTCGAAAAAGATATAAACGATTTCAATGCCAAATTTATCAATTAGAAAGGTTACAAAGTTCTATAAAAAATTCGATCAAGTTTAAGAGAGATTTAGAAGTTTGAAAAAGATTTAAAATTGATTAAAAACTTGAAAGCATTTTGAAAATGTTATGAAAAAACGTACATTTTTGATTATTTGAAAATAAAAATTTGTAAGCTTCTTAAAGATTTTTGAAGTTTTCACGATAATAAATTTCGTAACATTCCACCGAAAAGATAAATTTTCAAACAAAGTAGATGAATTTTCAACGAAATACTTAAATTTTTAAGCAAAGAAATTAAGTTTGAAGAAGAATAATGAATCTTAAAAAAAAATTAATGTTTAACCAAATACTTGGATTTTAAACGAAAAAGATCAATTTTCTACCAAAAAGAAGACAAATTTTCCACAAAATAGTTAAATTTTCAACCAAGAAGATTAAATTTTCAGGTGAGAAAAATTAATTTATAATAAAAAAAAGAATTAATTTTCAATCACAGAATCGAATTTTTAATAAAAAAACGTGTATTTACAACCAAATGTTTAATTCTCAAGGGAATTTTCAAGTTAAGAGTTAAATATTCCACCAAAACAATGAATTTTCAACTCAAAATATGAATTTTCTACCAAGAAGAAGACAAATTTTCAACCAAACAGTTAAATTATCAACCGAAACAGGTGAATTTTTACCCAAGAATATTGAATTTTCAGTTGAAAAAAATTTTTTTCTAATAAAAAAAAATAATTAATTTTCAATCACAGAATCGAATTTTTAATTTAAAAAAAGTGAATTTTCAACCAAATGTTTAATTCTCAAAGGAATGTTCAACTTAGAAAGACATAAATGTTACATTTTGCTTCCTCATAGAGGAAGCTTTGTAATGGTGACATTTTTCAAAATTTTTAAATTCATTTAATTAAACCCTCCCTAATCTAAAAACGTCTAATACAATGTTCTAAGCAATTGTCCGGATGTGTGTGTGTGTGGATGTGTGGATGTCACGCTTTTTTGTGAACACGATAACTAGAAAACGGTTGCAGATAAATTGATGAAACTTGGAGAGCTTATTTTCCTCACTAATATCTTGAAACTGACCGAAGGATTTCTGAAAATATTTATTGCATTTTTTTCTAGCACTCAATAATATTTTAAAAATCGGTTTTTTATAGTAAAACTGTTTTCATTCGCATAATTCAAAGTTGATGCAAAAATGTGAAAGATTCCTTGGTTCGGGACGAATCGATTGACCTATAATATTAATA
>CAKNXH010061496.1:66927-85327 GCA_932178445.1 Andricus quercusramuli
GTAATTTATATATTTTGAAAATCGTTTTTTTATAGTAAAACTTTTTTCATTAACATAATTCAAAGTTCATGCAAGAACAGAAAAGATGTGTTGATTTGAGACGAATCGATTGACCTACAATATTAATACATTTTATTGAAGAGTATGGAAATTGTGAAATTGCATAATATTTGAAAACACGGTTTTTCATAGTAAAACTTTTTTCAGTAACATAATTCAAAATTGATGCAAGAACGGAAAGAATCTATTGATTCGAGGAAAATCGATTGATCTATAATAATAATAATACACTTTATTGAAGATTAGGGAAGTTCTTTTCATCGACATAATTTAAAGTTGATGCATGAATAGAAAAGACTTTTTGATCATAAATTTTCAAATAGAGTAATATTATGACAATTTTTGTGAAGAAATCATAAAGCTGGGAAAGGGATCGGGTGCGACAGAACTTTTCCTTTCCCTTTTACAGCTCAAAAAATTATTATTTCGAATGCAAGATTTGATTTGTCTGATTTGTCTTTGTATTTAAAACATTTTTTGGATTATTTTGTAATTTTTCATTTTTGGTAAATTTCTATTTTTAAATTGAGCAAAATGAAGACTTTGGTTTGTCTATTATTGAAAAAAATAACTAATGCTTCCTCTATGAGGAAGCAAATACATTTGCTAACGGGAAGCAAAGTGCTCGTGAAATGAGCACCATATAATTATAAATACAAACAAAGTGGAAACACTCGAAATCGAATTCACAGCTAGTTTCTTACTGTTGAACCTCAAAAATAAAACCTTGATCTAAAAATAAAATAATTTAATACACCTATAAGATGAATATGCCTAGAAAACGAGGCAAATGAAATCTTATACAAAACTCGAATAAAATTCAAAAAGTCGAATTTAATTTTAAAAATCTTGAATTGAAAATTAAAAATAAATTTTTATACGCGCAGAATGTTCTAGTTTTCTGAAAAATTGATTGTCCTAGTATTTAAAAAATAGTTTTTGATTTTCATTTGTTTCGTTACCCAGACAACATTTTCTGTTTTCTGACAGTTTGTTTAGTGGAGGCCTTCCAGAAAACGAGAAGTCATTACTTTTGACTGCAAATCAGGAAGAAACCTTTCGGGAAAGAAAAGAGCTTGAAAGTTCCAAAACATAAAAATAAAGGTTCGTTTTTCTTTATTTTTTCACTTTTTGGACAAAATTTTTTCTTCAAGATTCTCAAATTGAGAAGCTCCTTGTAAATTCTATTAGCTCGCAAATTTTCTTTTATTTGAGCTAAAGAACTCGTGTCTTATAAATAATTATTAATTCAGTGGGTTTATTTCAAGTTGTACTAATTTTCATTTACCAAACAATTTTCATTCTATGATATGAATTTAGTTAATAAAAATAAATTAAATTAGAGGAAACCTTTCTGCAGTGTATAATGCAGCCTATAGTGGTTAATCATTATTTAAGAGCACAAATAAGAGAAAAATAACTAATTTTATTTTTTATTTATTAACACGTATAGTGCCTTAACTATTTATTAAATCACAATTATTATTCTACACACATCAATATTTTTAATTAATGATTAACCACTATAGGTTGGACTATTCACTGTAGGGAGGTTTCCCCTAATTTTAAAAACAGGCCTATAAATATTCACTTTTTTCAGATTTCAAGATGAGAGTCTCGTGGTTTTTCCTTGGAATTCTTGGAATGTTTACAGTATGTTCTGGATTTGCAGTAGATCGATCAGGTAATTTATTTCTTCACAACAATAATTTATATAAACCTGAAATTATTATTAATTTATGAATTTATTTATTTGGCACAATGTAAATCGTTTTCTTTTACTATTTCAAATCAACCAATTTTATTTCGAATTCAAAATATCGTTTTTTTTAGTTCCTGTTGGTTGGGAGCAGGCAGGACCCTTTGAAAAAAATTTCAATGGAAAAATTCAAGTCACGGGGATGGAAAAAATTCTCCAAGCTTCAGAGGCTAAAAAATCACTCAAACCGGAAGACGAAATGCCAGAGGATCAATTCCGTGGAAAAAGGTCGATTTTAAGTTCAAAAACCCAATGCTTTCGTTTTCTGGATAAAGAAATTCCCTATTTTTTCCAAGTTGGTAAACATTAGCTCTGTTTTAGGAAAAATTATTGAAAATTAAAATAATTTTTAATTTCGACCCCTCTAACCCCCTTTTATGGTGCCCGGAAAATGCGCCAAAAAATGCAAAAATAAGTTTGAGGTCAAAAACATGCTTATTTTTTGGAAGTTTTTTAACATTAATTTCTATTATCAATTTTTATTATTAATATTTTTTGTTTGTGATATTTTGCAATTACTTAAGAAAACTTAATTTTTTGAAACAAGTTTTCTCATCTTTCAGTTTTTAAAAGTTACCATTTTCTGGAATTATTGACGTTAATGAATGTGAAGTCATATTTTTTGTGAAAGAGAGTTTGCAATTATTTAAGCAATTAAAATCTTTGTTATTTAAAACCTCATGTTAATTTCAAAAGCCCAGGGGCACGAATTAAAGATGACCGCTTTCAGAAAAGGGAATTTCTTTTTCCTCAAAAAATATTTGAACCACCCTAATGATGCGCTTGAGTAGTATACCTAGGGCAGTTCTGGGCCACCGGTTCTGTTCCAGGCTAAGATTATATTCCTTGCTAATTTATCTCTCGTCGGTTATGCAGATTCAGCAGCAGGGATCCTGGAACACGGTTCTGTTCCAAACTAAATGTCGGCAAAACAGTGACCGGTTAGTTACCGACAGTCGGCAATGAAATGTCGGTATTGCAGGGACCATACTTACAGTTCCGATCAATGTTTTACCTACATTTAGCCTGGGACAGAACCATGTTTGAGAAGCCATGCTAAAAAATCTGCATTATCGACGAGAGATAACTTAGCATGGAATAGAACCTTAGTTTGGAACAAAACCAGTACGCCAGAACTGTTCTAGGTATACTACTCGCTTAAATTTATTGGAAAAGTATAAGAAAAAAATTCTGAATTTCGGAAAGTCTTAAAGATATTTTCAAATTATTTTTTGATTATTTTATAGATCCGAGTTACTGGCCTCTGAGAATCTGACCAATCGGAAGGCAAAAGAACTTGAAGAATTTAAGGATGACATCCATTTTCCAATAGAAGAAAATTCGTCCATTTTCCCCAAAGAGAGTGAATCTGAAAAGCCTCGCAATGTTGTTTTGCTTTTTATCGACGAGTCGGGCCTGGATCATCAGGAACTCTGGAAGGGTTTACAAACTTCGAACAACTTTCCAGTTCATGGATTTTTGCAAGTTCGTCAAATTTTCCTTTCATAAAAATTATTTCGAAAAATTTAATAGTCGCAAAAATTGTTTTATAAATTGAATTTAAAAATTCAAAAATGTGCTGTTATTCAAAAGGAAAATAGAAAAATTGAGGCCTATGAATATTCTCCAAATTAAATTTTCCCTAATATTTATTTTAGAGAGTGTTCGAAAACTACATTACACTGTCGGGGAGGGGGAAGGGTGAAGATTTTTTTCAGTTGAAAAATTTTTTTTTGATATTGAAGAAAGTGAAGATTAGTGATTTGGTTTGAAAATGCATCTCTTTTCGTAGAAATTTAAACTTCTTTGGTTAAAAAAAATCTGTATGGTTGAAAATTCTTTTTTTAACAAACACTGATCTGTTCCATATTTTGTTGAAAATTTATTCTTTTTCTTTGAAAATTGATATTTTTGATTGAAAATGTAATTGTTTGTTGACAAATCATGTATTTTGATGAAATTTTGACTTTTGAAAAGAAAGTGATTCTTCTTCGTTTAAAATTCTACTATTTTGTTAAGAAAGTCTTTTTTTTGCTTGAAGATTCGTCATTTTAGTTCAAAATTCATTTCTTCGGGTAAAAGTTTAACTATTGTTGAAAATTTATTTATTTTTGTAAGAATGCATCTTCTTTGGTAGAAGATTAATCTTCTTGGTTGAAAATTGAACATTTTTAAAATTTTATTTTCATGGTTGAAAATTGACCTATCTGTTGAAAATTTATTTCTTTTTAATAAAAATTAATTTTTTTACTGGAAACGTAGCAATTCCATTTTTTGTTGGAAATTTTTCTTTTTTAGATGAAAATTCTGCTATTTGGTTGAAAATTCGACTATTTTGTCGAAAATTAATTAATTTTTATTAAAAATTATTTTTTTTACTGAAAACGTGATGATTCTATTGATTGTCGAAATTTATCTTTTTTTGTCCAAAATTTCGTTATTTTGTTGAAAATTCGTTTCTTTTTATTACAAATTACTTACTTACTATCAATGTAGAAATTTCTTTTTTCGCTGTAATTTTTTTTAGTTACAAATTTTGCTATTTGGTTCAAAATTCGCCTCTCTTGGTGTAAATTCCATTTTTCTAGTAGAAAAATTAACTGTTTCGTTCAAAATTCGTTTTTTTTTTTGTAGAAATTTAATCTCATTAGTTAAAATTTCATCTTTTTAATTGTAAATTCATTTCTATGTTAAAAAATTAACCAATTTTGTTAATAATTTGGTTCTTTTTACTGAAAATTAATTTTCTTAATGAAAATGTAGCAATTCCGTTTATTGTTGAAAATTTCTCTATTCTGTTGAAAATTCAGCTATTTTGTGGAAAATTCGTTTCTCTTTATGAAAATTAATTTTTTCACTGAAAATGTAGCAATTATATTTTTTGTTAAAAATTTATCTTTTTTAGTTGGAAATTCTGCTGTTTGGATGAAAATTCAAGTATTTTGTACAAATTTCGTCTTTTTTAGTACAAAAGTTAAATTATTAACATAACTCATTAGTTAAAACTTCATCTGTTTGATTGCAAATTCATTTCTATGATTGAATATGTACTCACTTTGTTGAAAATTCATCTTTTTCGGTAGAAAATATTTTTTGGTGAAAATTGAACTATTGGGTTAAAAATGTATGTATTTTGTTAAAAAAAATATTCAGTAGAAAATTTTACTTTTTGCCTTAAAATTCGTATTTTTTGGTTAAAAATGCAACTACTTGATTAAAAATTATTCTTTTGTTGTTCAATGATTCAACTAATTTGTTATGAATATGTATGTTTTGTTTTATTTCAACAGTCTTTGCTTTAAAATAAAAATATATTCAAATCGAAATATCAACCATTATATTTCTCATTGAGAATTCAACTTTTTAATCAAATTCGACTGGTTTTTATTCAAAATAAAAAATTTTTCTTAGTTGAAATATCAGCTTATATATTTTTCGTTACGAATTAATCTTTCCTTATTGAAAATTAAATTCGCGGGTCGAAAATTTGTCTTTTTAGATTGAAAATTCATCTTTTTTGGATTGAAAATGTATAATTTTTTGTGGAAAAGTTCTTAGTTAGTAATACAACTGTCTTTTAAAAATTGGTCTATTTCTCTTGAAGATTCGACTATTTCCTTAACATTGCAACTGTTTTTTGTTTAATTTAATTCCGTTTTGTTTGAAAATTTGAGCATTTGGTAGAAAATTCGTCTTTTTGATTTCTCTTTTGGCAGAGATTTGATATTTTTTTGTTCAAAATTAATCTGTCTTGGTTGGGGTTCCAACTATCTTTTTAACATTCATCTTTTTTTTTTGTTGATTTTAACTGTTTTTTATTTAAAATTGAAATAGTTTTTTCTTGAAATATCAGTTATTAATTTTTCGTTCAGAATTCATCTTTTTGGTTAAATTTGAATGTTTTTGTTCAAAAACTAAAATCGTTTTTTGTTTGAAATATCAACTATTATATTTTTTGTCAAAAATTAGTAATTTTTAGTTGAAAATTCAAAAACCTGGTTGAAAGTAGAACTTCTTTATGCAAAATTCATTTTTATTTTTGAAGATTCATCATTTTAGTTGAGAGTTGAACTATTTTGTTGAAAATTTAATCATTTTGTTGAAAATTGAACTATTTAGTTGAAAAATTATGAATTTTGTTGTAAATTCGTTTTCTTCTGTTAGAAAGCAATCTTCTTGCTTGAAAATTCTACTACATTTCTAAAGGTTGAACTACTTCGTTAAAAAGTCATATTTTTTGTTTAAAAATTCAACTGCTTTGTAAAAAATATTTTTTTTTGTAGATAATTTTTGGGTTGAAAATTCTATCATTTGGTTGACAATTCGTCTTCGTAAGTTGAAAATTCAACTATTTGGTAAAAAAATTTGTTTTTTTCCTTAAAGTTTAACTGTTTGATTGTAAATGCAACTGTTTATTATGAAATTGATTTTATTTTTGAATTTCCATTTGTCATCATCGCTATTTTTGTAAAGAAATGACATTTGTTTTATTCGGTAAAATAACAATTATGCCAAGTAGAGAATCATAAAAATTAAAATTCAGGACAAATGCTTATTTGGTAAAATAAAAATTATGCCAAATAGAAATTCTACAAAATAAGGACAAATGATTATTCGGTAAAGTAAAAATAAGGAAAATTAACAATTTGAATAAATAAAAATGATAGTCAATAGTTTTTTGGTTATACGAATTTCGGTAAAATAAACATTAGGAAAAATAAAATTTGAGGACTATGCATGCTCCTCGAAAAATTTAATGCTAATTATAGTTATTCAACCAAAGGAAAATCAACTTTCGATAAAAAATATTTATCAATGAAAATTCAAATTAAACCGTAAAAAATGAACTCCAAACTAACGAACAAATTTTTTTCAGAGCTGTCGAAACGAGGGATTCAGATTTCCTTTGGATGAATCTTTAGTTTCTGGACAGAAATATCACTGCGAATGTGAACATTTTTTGCGAGCCAATGTGGCTTCCTTGCTCTCCTGGGCTCATCATGCAAGAGAGATGACGACTGGTAAATAGAAAAAAATGGTCAAATATTTAAACATTTTTTTAATTTTAATTTTTTTGATAAATATAAAAACCTGAAAGAAAAAATCCTGCAATTTTAAAAATAGAAACTGTCTAAAATATAAATCAAATAATCTACAATCTATATTTTCATAATCTACAATCCACCATTTGAAATATAAAATTTACAATATGCTTTCATTATCTAGTGTAATCCTAGATAATCCACTTATAATCCACTTTTAAGGCGAGCAATCTAGGTCATCCGAGTGATCCAAGTAATTCAGAGTACCCTAGAAAATCCACTTGCAATCATAGATAATCCAGATATAGTCCCGGATAATCCACTTATAATCCAGCGTAATCCACCTGTTCTCTGGAGTAATCTAAGTAATCCAGTTATACCGCTAATTAAAGTTATCCACTGAAAATTCTAGACAATCAACTTGTAACTCTTAGGAATCCTCTTGTTATCCCAGGTCATCCAGTTGTAATCCACAGCAATCTAGGTAATCCGCTTGAATTAGGTAATCCAAGTGGTCATCGCCCGACTCGCATTTTCTTACCTGCTCAGTATACCCCCACCATTGCCCTACGGCCTACGAGAGTTACCCCTAACTTGCCTTTGCCAAGCATATCTAACGTCGGATTAGGATTAGAGGAGAACATACCTGGGATCTTGAAATGGGGCAGATGACAATTCCGCCCTGGTACCAGCGAACGGTTCCCCCACTACGCGGCTTCCCCTCACTCAGCCGAACTACTGCCGCCGAGCCTGGTCAGCGGGAGTCCTTTGTACCTAATGAGGACTAAAATGCTGAATATAACATTTTTTGAAATTAGCACTTGGTAATTAATAAATATTATATTCGAAATCTGTTAATTATAACGATTCCAACGATATGTTACTTGAATTAAAAAATTGAAAATTAGAGAAGAAATGTTCAAGTTTATGTGAAATTTTATGAACAAATTTTTCAGTATTTTTATCAAATCCACTTCAGTAGCTTTGATTTATTGGTTGGCTGAAATTTAGCGAATTTGAAAACTTATTAACGAACATCATACATTTAGTTTATTTATCAAACAGTGGCATTTCTCAAAATTATCCTTAAATAATTTTGCTCTCTCTCTCTTATTTTTTTCACTGCTTAACCAATTTGTTTATGGAAGTTAATTAAAAATACTATTTTTACACATAAAAGCAGAATATAAAGGATTTTTGTGGAGCCAATCTCAAAAGTCTCGTCTTTAAAATCTAACTTTAGAAATTTTGAACATTACCAAAACACTAAATTGTATTTGCCTGAATGTCGAAGAAAATTTTAAATTTGAATTCGGCCGATTTTCAAAATAATTATTCTTCATTTCAAAAATTTCCAAATCTAATTTTTAGACCAAAGAAAAAGGAATTTTCGAGAAAGGTGTTGAATTTTTAACCACGAAATATTTTGCAGTCAATAAAGAAAAAAAATCTTAGCCAAAATGTTAAATTTCCGATCCAAAAAGACGAATTTTTGGCAAAACAGTTTAGTTTTCAAACCAAAGAAATGAATTTTTCACTAAACTAATGAGTCTTTAACCACAAAATGTATTTTTAACAAACAAATTTTAACCAAACAGTTGGATTTTCAACCGAAAAGATTAATTTTCTACCCCCAAAAGATTAATTTGAAAAAAAAATACATGAATTATCACAAAGCTATTTAAAATTAAGGAATTTTTAACCAAAGAAATGCATTGTCAACCAAACATGAATAGTTGAATTTATGGTCAAAAATAATTATTTTTCAACAACAAAAAACGATTTGCATTAAAAACTGAAAAAATGTTTAGTGAATTATTAATTTGGAAAGAATTTGAGTGAGTTTAAGATATATTCAGAAGTTTTGAGAAGATCTTAACTTGTTTTGAAACTGGAAAAGATTCCGAAAAATAAAAAAATAAATTTAGATTTTCGAAGATTTCGAAATAAAATTTTGAAGCTTTTTAAGATTCTTTAAAGGTTTTGAGAAAATAGAAAAATTTCTCAACTTTGCTGGAATAATTTAGAATGATCTCTTATTTTTAAAAATTAATTTTAAGAGAATATTCAAGAAGATTAAAGAAATTTTTGAATAATAAATAACAATTTAACAATTAATAATTTGGAAAAAAATCGAGTAACGTTAAAATATATCTCGAAGTTTTGAAAAGATTCCTAGGAAAAGTAAAAATGAATTTGATTTTTGTTTCAATTTGAAATTTGAAGATTCTTGGAGAAATTTTTTAAGATTTTCTAAAGCAAATTTTTAAGCGAATAACAAAAACTATTTTAGAATAAATTAATGTTTCTAGCTTAAAATTACCTAAAATTAGATAATTTAAAAAATGTATACATTTTTCGATTGATTCTTCACTGTTGAATTATTAAACATTTTGGGTCCTACTTTTTCTCTTTATCGACTGAAAAATCTTTCTTGGTTAAAAATTCAACTCTTTTCATAAAAATTCCTTTTTTTTTGGTTTGAAAATTAGACTGTTTTGGTTGAGGCTTAAGTTAATAAAAAGAATACAGAAGTGCCCGTAGTAAAACGTCAAAGATCTGGAGACAGTAATATCAAGCGTATTATTTTTGAAAGGAAGAATAATTATTTTCGAAATTTTCCGAATTCAGTTTTTAACTTTTTTTTGACACTTAAGCAAATGCAATTTTCGGTTTTAATCTCTGCTCAAAATTTTTACAGTTAGATTTAAAAAACAGCATTTTTTAGATTGAATCCATATTATGCTTTTTATGTTTTAAAATAGTATTTTTAATTAACTTTAATAAAAAAATTGTTTAAGCTGTAAAAAAATGTATGATGTTTGTTAATGAGTTTCCGAATTGAGCTATGCATGAGACTCCTCATTCTTTTGGAATGGCAGTGCAAAATTATTTAGGACTATTTTTGAGGAATGCGATTGTTTGAGAAATGAACTAAATTTATAATTTTCGTTAATAAGTTTTCAAATATGGCCATATTTCAGCCAAACAATAAATTAAAGCTACTGCAGTGGATTTTATAAAAATACTGAAAAACGTCTTCATAAAATTTCACATAAACTTAAACATTTCTTCTCTAATTTTCCATTTTTTAATTCGAATAACATATCGTTGGAATCGTTATAATTAGCAGATATCGAATATTATAATTATCAATTACCAAAAGCTAAATTGAAAAAATGTTATATTCCGCATTTTAGTCCTCATTACGTACAAAGGACTCCCGCTGACCAGGCTCGGCGGCAGCAATTCGGCTGAGTGAGGGGAAGCCGTGCAGTGGGGGAACCGTTCACAGGTACCCAGGGCGGAATTGACCATCGCCCTTGAAATGAGTATCCATTGTACTTACACTCCCTTTCTATTCAATACTCATTCATAGATTGCCTATATATTACTCTAATTTCGAAGGCTTAGAATTTTAATTTATTCAGTTTTGAAGACTTTTAAATTCTTTGAACACTTTTAAATTCCTGGAATATTTTTGAATTAATACTTAACTATGATCAATTGTTTCAAAAAATATTTATTAATACATTTTTATTCATATTTGTGACTAACTTAGACTTTCAACTTAATCGCAAGCTATTTGAATGGAAGGCACAAATTCGTTGTACTTGAACTTCCAAAATATTTGGAAATTGTTCATCCAACTTGTTTGTATTCCACCAAATGTTATCAATCTTCAAAATCAGCCATATAATACGAATATTTTAAAGGGTTTTAAATAAACCCCATAAGTTAAAAGTTGGGTATTGCAAGTTTCTGGCGCTAAATATCAGTTTTTTGAGGTTTCTCTTAGTAAACATTGTTTCTAGTGCATAAAATATTATTTTATAGTGATAACTAGATTTTCAAATATATTGTTAAAACAATTTATTATATTTTATAGCCATTTTCTCTGAGAATAAAGTTAGAAATTCACAGTTTTATCTGATTTTTTCAACTTTTCATTTAGACCGAGGCAATAATCAACTGAATTTAATATACAAAATTGTTGGAACTATTTATTATTTATAATAATATTCTTTTAGAATAATGCTAGAAAGTTGCATTTTTTTCTAATATTTTCCACTTTTGAATTAAATTAAATTCTAGTGAGGTAATAATTAATTCAATTCAACAAACATAATTGTTTAAAGAAATCATTATTTTTATTAAACATTCTCGTTGAATAATGCTAGAAATTTGCGGGTTTTTATGGAATTTTCAGCTTTTCTTTGACTTTTAAGTTTTCGGTAACTACTTCAAGAAAAAAATTCACATTAATATATTTTATTCCATATAGGAAATTTGAGGAATATTTCAAATACCTGTTTTATTTCAGAAAAACATATTCACAAAAAGAAAGATTGTTTGAAAAATTATTTTCTCTGTTGTTTATTTATTATTTCTTCGTAACTAAAAAGCCAAAGCAAAGTTGAAAATTTCAGAAAAAAAACGCCTTTTTCTAGCAATTATCTAAGGGAATATAGTTATAAACAATAATACATTTTTTGAACAATCGTGTTTGTCAACTGGTCTTCACATTGTTATTGAAGTAAAAACAAACAACTAGATTTTAGGAAAGGGAAAACAATAAATATTTTTGAAAAAAATCCCAAAAATGGTGAAGATATGGGACTTTGAAATTTGTTGTATCTTTTCTTTGGAAACATCATATCTTTGGTTCTAATTAACCGATTTAGCTTTTTAAAGTCTTAAATTATTTGTAATAAGACGTACTTTCACATTACCGTGAATCTTAAGAAATTTTTCTATTCTTTTTAATCATTCCAATATTCTTGGAAAACTTATAAACTTTGTTCAAAATCTTCAAAAAATAACATTTTTTTAAATTATATCAAATTTTTAATTATTTTGAATCTTTGCAAATCTTTTAAACCTTTTAAATATCTTTCAAAATGATTTAAATTTTTCTTAAAATTGGTAACTAGAAAAGTGGAATTATCAACAAAACAGTTAAATTTCAACCAAGAAAGATGACTTTCCTACCGTAAAAGATGAATTTTCTACCAAAAGGCGAATTTTTAACGAGTTGAATTAAACAAAACAAAACGATTAAAAAAAAAGGTGAATCTTCAAAAAGAAGAATTTTCAATACAAGAATATGAATTTTAAACAAAATATTTGAATTTTCAGCTAAAAATGGAATCGTTACATTTTCTGTTAAAAAAATCATTTTCAACATATAAAAACTAATTTTCAAGTAGCCGTATTTAACCAAAAAAGAAAAATGTTAAAAAAAACGAATTTGAGAAAAAAGTTAACTTTTCAACCAAAAAGGTGAATCTCACATAAAAATAGAATCTTTAACAAAGTATTTCAACTTTCAACCAAAAAAAGATAAATTTCCAACAAAAACTATTAATTTTCCACCAAGAAATTTAATTTTCTACAAAAAAGATCAATTTTCAACAAAATACATCATTTGTTAACAAAATTGTTGAATTTTCGAGCCAAAAAGACAAATTATCTACAAAGCAGTTGAATTTTCAACCCTAAAATATGATTTTTTAACAAAAAAGTTTATTTCTCACCAAATAGTTGAATTTTGAACCAAATAGTTCATTTTCAATGAAACAGTTAAATTTTACACCAAAAGTTATTAAAAGTTATCAAAAGTCATTATTAAGTTGAGCAAAAAAATTAATTCTCAACGAAATAGTTACATTTCCAACCAAACAGTAAACCTTCATTAGAAAAAAAATAAAATTTTCAACCAAGTCCTTCAAGTTTTACCCGCGCAAATTAATTTTTAATTAAGTAGGTCAGTTTCATAACAAAGTCTTTCTCTCAAAATTTGTAAACAAAATAGTCGAATCCTCAAGCAAAAAAGAGTGCCTGGTAAGAGATAAGTTTAAAAAAAAAATTGAATTTTTACAACAACAAATTTGCAGCTTGACTTTTCAACAAAAAATATAAGTTTTAAATAAGAAGTACATTTTCTATGAAGATACTGGAATTTTCAACCTAAGAAGACGATTTTTCAACAAAACAGACGAATTTTCAATCAAACAGTTGCCATTTCATCTAAGAAAGATGGAATTTTTATTAAAATAGATCAATTTTTCAATTAAACCAATTTTTCAAAAAAATAGTTTGAATTTCTACCAAAAAAAAAATTTCAGTTTGACTATTTAACAACTAAATATGAGTTTTAAATAAATTTTGTTCAAGGTTTATTTTAAAAATTTCTTTTTATTTAATTTTATTTTACGCGTCTCTGAAACTAAAAATCTTCAAATTTTAGGGTAATAGACTCCATCCGAATTTATTTCTAAACTGGAACCAAAAGGGACAACAGCTTAATTTTACTTTTGGGAATCCCCGTAATAAAGTTTACGATTCTATTGACAATGTCCAGTTTAAATATCTTAGGTACGCTAGCCTTCCAAGATATAATCCCAGGCGAGAGAAGCAAGCGAGGGGTATCTCGCGTAGCCCAATGGTGGGGGTATACTTAGCAGGTAGGAAAATGCGAGTCGGGAATTGGCCATCCAAGTAATCCACTTGGAATCCTGGAAACCCCACTAATAATCCCAGGTCATCTAGGTAATCCCTGGAATCCACTTGTAATCCCAGGTAATCTCCTCGCAATCCCAGATAATACAGGTTCAGTCCCAATTAGTCCTCATTGTAATCCTAGACAATGCAATTGTAACCCCAGTATATCCGGCCGATGGTCAATTCCGCCCTGGGTACCTGCGAACGGTTCCCCCACTACACAGCTTCCCCTCACTCAGCCGAACTGCTGCCGCCGAGCCTGGTCAGCGGGAGTCCTTCGTACCTAATGAGGACTAAAATACGGAATATAACATTTTTTCAATTTATCACTTTGTAATTGATAATGAAAATATTCGAAATCTGCTAACTATAACGATTCCAACGATATGTTATTTGAATTAAAAAATTGAAAATTAAAGAAGAAATTTTCTAGTTTATGTGAAATTTTATGAACAAATTTTTCAGTATTTTTATAAAATCCACCGCAGTAGCTTCAATTTATTCGTTGGCTAAAATTTGGTCGCATTTGAAAACTTATTAACGAACATTATAGTTTATTTTTCAAACAATCGCATTCCTCAAAATTATTCCTAAATCATTTTGCACTCCCATTCCAAAAGAATGAGTAGTGTCAACCCCTAGCTTAATTCGGAAACTCATTAACAAAAATCATACATTTTTCTACTGCTTGAACAATTTGTTTATGAAACTTAATTAAAAATACTATTTTAACAAATAAAAAGCATAATCTGGAGACAATCTAAAAAATTTTGTTTTTTAAATCTAACTTTAAAAATTTTGAACAGAGACCAAAACGGAAAATGGCATTTGCTTAAGTGTCGAAAAAAAGTTAAAAACTGAATTCGGCAAATTTTGAAAATAATTATTCTTCCTTTCAAAAATAATATGTTAGATATTACTGTCACCAGACTTTTACTACTGGCACTTCTGTTTTCTTTTTATTAACTTAAGTCTCAACCAAAATAGACTAATTTTCAAACCAAAAAAAAAAGGAATTTTTATGAAAAGAGTTGAATTTTTAATCAAGAAAGATTTTTCAGTCGATAAAGAAAAAAAGTAGGACCCGAAAGGTTTAATAATTCAACACTGAAGAATCAATCGAAAAATGTATAAATTTTTTAAATTATAAAATTTTAGGCAATTTTAAGCTAGAAACATTAATTTATACATCGAAATTTGTTCTAAAATCGTTTTTGATATTCGCTTAAAAATTTGTTTCAAAAAATCATCAAAAAAATTTCCAAGAATCTATTGTAAATTTTGTTATTATCTTGAAACTTGAATTCTTTCTACAATTTTTTTAAAATCCGGCAAAATCAAAAAAATTGCTTCAAAACCTTCCAGGTTCTATTTTGAAATTGGAAAAACAAATTTCAAATTCATTTTCAATTTTTCCAAGAATTTTAATAAATTTTTTTTATTCGTCTGACACATTTCAAAATGTTTAGAAAGCTTTCAAATGTGTATTTTGAAATCTTTTCACATTTCAAATTATTTTGGAATCTTTTCAAAACTTCTAGATATATTTTAACCTCACTTGACTCTCTTCCAAATTATCAATTGTTCAATTGGTATTTATTATTCAAAAATTTCTTTTATCTTCTTAAATATTCTCTTAAAATTAATTTAAAAAAATAAAAGATCATTGTAAATTATTCCAGCAAAGTTAAGAAAATTTTCTATTTTCTCAAAACTTTTAAAGAACCTTAAAAAACTTCAACATTTTATTTTGAAATCTTCGAAAATCTAAATTTAGTTTTTTATTTTTCGGAATCTTTTCCAGTTTTAAATCAATTTAAGATCTTCTCAAAACTTATAAATATATCTTAAACTTGCTCGAATTCTTTCCAAATTAATAATTCACTAAACATTTTTTCAGTTTTTAATGCAAATAATTTTTTTTTGTTGAAAATTAATTATTTTTGACCATAAATTCGACTATCCATGTTTTGTTGAAAATGCATTTCTTTGGTTAAAAAATTCCTTAATTTTAAATAGCTTTGTGAGAATTCATGTATTTTTTCACAAATTAATCTTTTGCGGGTAGAAAATTAATATTTTCGGTTGAAAATTCAACTGTTTGGTTGAAATTTGTTTGTTTGTTAAAATTAAATTTTTGTGTTTGAAGACTCATTATTTTAGTGAAAAATTCATTTCTTTGGTTGAAATTTTTACCGTTCTGTTGAAAATTTGTTTTTATTTTGTTAAAAATAAATTTTTTAACTGCAAATGTAACTATTCAATTTTTGCTTGATAATTGATCTTTTTGAGTTAAAAATTCATATTTTTGTATTGAAAATTAAATTTTTTTGTTCAAAATTCATATCTTTGGTTTGAAAACTAAACTGTTTTGCCAGAAATTCGTCTTTTTGGATCGAAAATTTAACATTTTGAGTGAGATTTTTTTTCTTTATTGATTGTAAAATCTTTCTTGGTTAAAAATTCAACACCTTTTTTGAAAATTCCTTTTTCTTTGGTTTATAAATTAGATTTGGACATTTTTAAATGAAGAATAATTATTTTGAAAATCGGCCGAATTCAGTTTCAAATTTTTTTTTCGATATTCAGGCAAATACAACTTAGTGTTTTGGTAATGTTCAAAATTTCTGAAGTTAGATTTTAAAGACGAGACTTTTGAGATTGGCTCCACAAAAATCCTTTATATTCTGCTTTTATGTGTAAAAATAGTATTTTTAATTAACTTCCATAAACAAATTGGTTAAGCAGTAAAAAAAAATTAGAGAGAGAGAGAGAGCAAAATTATTTAAGGATAATTTTGAGAAATGTGTTGATTTTTTAACCAAGAAAGATTTTTCAGTCGATGAAGAAAAAAAGTCTGAGCCAAAATTCAACACTGAAGAATCAATCAAAAAATGTATAAATTTTCAAAATCATATAATTTTAGGCAATTTTAAGCTGGAAATATTAATTTATACATCTAAGTTTGTTCTACAATTTTGTTTAATATTCGTTAAAAAATTTTTTTTGAAAAATCATAAAAAAATTTTCCAGAAATCTAATGCAAATTTTGTTATTTATCATCTTGAAACTTGAATTTTTCCTATAATTTTTGGAAAATCCGGCAAAATCAAACAAATTGCTTCATAACCTTCCAGATTCTATTTTGAAAATTTTTAAGAATATTTTTGTAAATTAATTGTTTAAAAATGCATTCATTTTTAGTTTCCCTAGGAATTTTTATAGAAAATTTTCATTCTTTTGAAACCTTTCAAAATGCTTAGAAAGCTTTAAAATGTTGTGTTCTGAATCTTCAAAAATGTACGTTTTGTTTTAAATGTTTTGAAATCTTTTCAAGTTTTAAATTATTTTGAATCAATAATTGACTAAACGATTTTTTCAATTTTTAGTGGAAATCACTTTTTTTTTTAGTTGAAAATTAATTATTTTTGACCGAAAATTCAACTATTCTATGTTTGGTTGAAAATTCATTTCCTGGGTTGAAAATTCCTTAATTTTAAATAGTTTTGTGATAATTCATGTATTTTGTTACAAATTAATCTTTTTGGGTAGAAAATTAATCTTTTCGGTTGAAAATTCAACTGTTAAGTGAAAATTTGTTTGTTGAAAATATATTTTTGTGGTTGAAGACTCATCATTTTGGTGAAAAATAATTCATTTCTTTGGTTGAAATGTGTACTGTTCTGTCGAAAATTCGTTTTTATTTTGTTAAAAATAAAATTTTTAACTGCAAATGTAACTGCTTAATTTTTGCTTGATAATTGATCTTTTTCAACTATTTCAACTACTTCAACTATTTTATTTAAAAAATTCATATTTTTCTGTTAAAAATTAAACTTTTTTATTGAAAATTGATATCTTTGGGTGAAAAACTAAACTGTTTTGCCAGAAATTCGTCTTTTTGGATTGAAAATTTAACATTTTGTGTAAGATTTTTTTTCTTTATTGACTGCAATATCTTTCTTGATTAAAAATTGAACTCTTTTTTTGAAAATTCCGTTTTCTTTGGTTTGATAATTAGGTTTGGAAATTTTTGAAATAAAAATTAATTATTTTCAAAATTTTCCAAATGCATTCTTTTGAATTTTTTTCGACACTTAAGCAAATCATTTATATCATCATGTATATTCAAATACCAGCATTTTAATTCTGAAATACTTTTGAAATGGAATTTTTCATATACGGAATAAAACAGTATTTCAGATACAAATTAAAAATTGTCAAATTTATTAATTTATTTTAAACAAAAAATGTCTTTTCTACTATAAAAGATGGCTTTTTGATAAAATACTTCAATTTTAAACAAAATAATTGAATTTTTACCATAATAGTTAAATTTTCAACCTAAAAATATAAATTCCCAACAAAAAGTGTCATAGTTCAAGCTTCAATAAAAAGAACATGAAATTTATACAAAAAAAAAGTTTTTTAAAACCAAAAAGACCGATTTTAACAATGTAGTCTAACTTTTACCCAAGTAGTTGAATTTTCAATTTAATAAGATTAATTTCCAACAAAATAGTTAAGCTTTCAACCAAGGAGATGAATTTTTAACTGAAAATATGACTTAAAAAAAATTATTTCTTAACAAAGTGATTCAAACAAATCTTTCGAATAAAATGGTTGAATCCTCAAGCAAAGGAGAATAATTTCTAACCAGAAAGTTGCATTTTCATTAAAAAAAAAATTCTACCAAAGTGGATGAATTTATAAATCAAAAAGATAAATAAAAAAAAATAGTTGGATTTTCTGTTAAAAAAGATTTTAGTTGACTTGTTACAATCGAAATATGAATATTCAACCAAGAAATAAGTTTGTACGAAAAAAATTGAATTATCAATCCAAAAAGACGAATTTTTACCCAAAAAGTATGACTTATTAACAAAATTGTTAAATTCTCTACCCAATAAGTTTCATTTTTATCCAAAAAATATGACATTTCTTTTAAAACAGATGAATTTTTATTTAGGAAGAAAACACATTTTCAAACAGTAGTCGAATTTTCACCCAGAAAAGATTCCAGTTGACTTTACAA